>CM054162.1:9484489-9556989 GCA_028751875.1 Rapana venosa
TTTAATTTTGAAAAAGCCTTTGACAGCATTCATCGAGAAAGTGTATGGCCATCAGATGGCCCCCCCTTCTCAACCTTGAAGCCCTAGATTTTGCCGACATCTGGCACTGCTCCACATACCCACCATCACATTCAAGAAAGACACCCCGTCCAGCTTTCGCACACAAGGGCCTAAAAATCAGTCAGAAGAAGAAAAGGGTAAGACATAAAACGTCCAAAACCCCCTCACCTAAAGTAAATGGAGAATTTTCCACAAACTGAAAGTTCAGTCCTTGGACATTTGATGACGGGGGGAGCAGGCACGACATCAAGAACCGGGAATAGCAAAGCAAGAAATGTTTTATAGAAATCTAACAATTGTGGAAATCGCCCTACAGCACCAGCCCCCAAAAAAGACTTACCGGGCCGTGTATTTTTCCACCCTTTTGTGGGCTGGGAGTGCGGGGAAAGACTGAAGTGACCCGACAAACATCCCTTTCCCACAAAGAATTCAGAAGAATTTTGCGCATTTTTGGGCCTGAACCACTCCAACCAAAATTTTTTTGCCCTTTGCAACCAAAAAGCAGGGAAAACACATCATGCATGGGCAGGGGGATGGATAGGGCATATTGCCGTGGGAACAGGGAAACATCGCCCGAACACCCCCACTGGACCCCCAAAGGAAACCAAACGGAAAACCCAAAACATTTGGGGCGGGGATTTTTAAAGCAAGCTAAACCCTTTCCAAAACCCTGGCAACCATTCAGAACTGCCCAGACAGACAGATGGAGAATTTTTTGTTGTGCCCTAGGGCCAATAAGGCACAAAGGCATTGGGGATGATGATGACTCCCATAATCATATTTTACCCCGCTTCGTTTGTACAGAAACATTTTTTCTCAAACCGTAAGCCTATGAGCATTTATTGACTTTGAAAAAACATTTGTTCTTTTAAAAGGAAATTTTTGTGGGCCATTCCCAAAAAGGTGGGAAGGGAAAAATATTACAAATTTGGAGCCAGTACAAATGTCAGAAGCGAAATAGAAAAGTGGGAAATAAAGTGACCAAAAAATACGTACCCCCGGTTTAAACAGGGATGTATACCCCCTTTTTGTTTTCTTTGTTTTCTGTTTTTTTTCAATGATTTGCCGAGAATCATCAAAAAAGGAAAAAAAAGGGCCCAAAAACTAATTTTTTAACCGGGGTTTACCCCAAAAAATTTTAAAAAGGTTTTTAAATTTTTTCGCTTGTTGAGGGAAGTTAATTCTATCAAAACATAAAAAGGTTTCAAAAGCAGTTTTTAAAAAGCTAAAAAACCCATCTAAACGGAATTGGTTTTCTTTAAAGAAAAAAATTTTGAAGCAATTTAAATTTTTAAAAATTTGAAAAGGGGGATTTTACGCTCATTGGGAAAAATTTAAGGGGGTAAAAAATTTGGAAATACTTTTTCCGGGTGTTAAGTATTTAAAATTTAGGAAAAAACCCCCCTTTTTCTCCTAAGTTAAATTTAAAAACCTGTTTAAAGAATCAATTCCCCGATTTTCGACCCCTTTGTTTATTTTTTTAAAAAAATTTCAAAAAGAAATAAAAATTTTTAATTGTTTTTTTAAAAAATTTGAAGGGGAAAATAAAAAAGGGGGTTTGTTTTGGGTGTGGGGGGTTTTGGGGTTGGAGGGGGCATTGAAAACAAAAAATTTAAATCGAACACCCCTTTTTTTAAAAAGGGCCAGTTTTTAGGTTGATTGGATTCCTTTGAATCTTTTTTAAAATAAAACCCCAAAAACCCAACTCTCTTTTAATTCCTCTGGAAAGTTAAAGGAAAATTAAGGGGTTGCTTTAATAAGCGGGCTCCCAAAATTTTTCCTACAAAATGCTTTAGGCCTAAATAAAAATTTTAAAAACCCCAATTTTGGCAACAAAAATCGTACCTTAAAAGTGGGGAACCGGGTTTTTTTTGGGTTTGGCCAAAAAAGGGAGTTAAAAGAAATTGTAAAGAATTTTAAATCTTTCAGGCAAGAAATTGAAAGCCTTTGCAGCAAGAAAAACAAACAAAAACAGGAAAGTCCCAATGTCCCAAACCCAATTTTAAGGGCCCTTTGTAACATTACTAAACTGATTGGAAACAAGGAAAAAAAAGCATGTTTAAAAAACGGGTGTACAGTAAAATGTCAAACCCCAATTCAGTTTCAGGAAAAAGAAGAAAAAGGGTGTGTTTTGGGGCCCTTAATGTAAAGGCAAGGGGCGGAAAGTGGAAATAAGTAAAAATTTTGGTTTGTGCCCAGTATTTGGGGATTTAAAGGCAAACTTACACCCTTTAAAAAGAAACAAGCCCAATTTTATTTGACCTTGTTTAAAACTTGCACCCAACCCAATCCTTTTGGAGGTTGTGGGGGCCCATTTTTTTTTTGTGAAAACCTTCAAAAAGAAGAAAAAAAGGGTTACCAAAGGGAAATTTTTGGTTCCCGGGACTTTTTTAAAGGGGAAACATGGTTGGGTGGTGGGGGAGGGGTTGGCTGGTTCTTTTTGGGTGTTGGTTTGGCCGCTTTGGTTAAAAACCCAAAAAAAGGGCATTTTAAAAAACCCCTTGGGGAGTACCAAGGCCAATTTGTAATTTAAATCTTGATTTCCCATTCCACCCTCCATTTTCCTTCTTGAATGGAAACCTTTTGAATCTTTTCCCCCCCCCCCTTTCTTTTTCTCTTTTTTCTATTTCTTTCCTCTCTCTCTCTCCAACACCCCAACCCCAACATACACACAAAACACACACAACACACTACAACACACCCCACCAAAACACACACACCCCCACACAACAAACACAGACACACTACACAAAAACACACAACAAAGAAAAAAAAAAAAAAGGAACAGGGCTCCCGATTAAAGTGACTACAAAACATGCTAAGGTGGACACAAACATTGACCCGGGAATTCATATATCCCACGCTTTTTTGGGGAAATTATGGCGACTTCCAGAGAACCCTTTTTTCCATTGAGACCTTTTTTCCCCCCATGAACTATTTTCTAAAACCTACAGCACTTTTTAACAAAAAGGGAACATGAGGCAACAAGCAAGGCTCCCCTAAAAACAAACACAGATTCTCTGGGGTTTTTTGAAACCCAAGAACCTCCCACTGTTGTCGTCCGGGATGGCTGTGCAATTTTGTGGACAGTACCTTGGCTTGCAGCCCAGCAAAAGTCTCGGCTTTCCTCCCCGCCGCAGTTACACCATTTTGCGACGATTTAAATCACACCAGTGTCACTTTGGGGGCCCTTTGACAGATATTTACAAACTGGGGGCACAAAGTCACCCTGTCGAACCATCACCCAAAAGGGCCCAAATCGTTTTCCCAACCGGGACTAAAGAGTCACCTCTATTTCCCACAAAGTTTTTCATGCTGAAAGTCACTCCCAAAACAAGGAACAACTGTTACAAATGATAGAAACCGGCTCTGCAGCCATGAAACCCCCCAAAGGAAAGCAGATTTGCCCAACACGGGGGCCAGACCCACCCCTATCCACAGGGGTTTCGGACTTCAGAAAAGCCCCTCTGTGCCCATAAAAGCTGCTGGTGCTAAGGGCCCTTTTCATTCATCAACGTTTCGCATTAGGAAAAGGGGGAAAACATTAGGGTTTTTCTGATGAAATTTAGTACCGCCATTTTGGGGCCCACCCATCTGTACAAAAAGGCCCAAAAGGGAAATTGCCCCAGAACTTAACTCTGTCCTTTGGGTCATGCACCCCAAATCATAAGGGTCATAAGCGTCAACGACGTTGTCAGAAAACATGAAACCCCAAAAAAACCCCCTAATCTGCTGGCAGCTCATGCATTGAAATGGATGTGACACAGTTTCTTCCTTTTCTGGAAATTTGGGAAAAAACAGCCCCCAAGAAGCTTAAGAATTTTCCCGATGGGGCGAAGCTTGGAAAAGATTTCTGCACCTACCCCGGAAAAATCTGAGTCCCTGTCTGCAGTACACTTTGTCTGCGTTCGGGGAGGAATCAGGGTCCCAAACCCGAAAACTTTCAAACAAGCATTTTCGGAAAGGATTACTGGAAAAGAACCAAATTTCCCCCCAAAAATGAGTACCTTCCTCCCAACGATGGAAGTTTTCAGGCCCATATGAAAACGAGCAAAATTTTCAGGCTGTGCTTTGGGAAGCGCCGGGGAGCCATCTCCCCCTGATCGGATCCTGGGGGTTTACTAGGATGGGACTACCCTCAATCAAAACCTGCCCCGCCCTTGGACTTGAAGATCACCCGCCAGCTCCTGAAGAAGTCCTCAACCTTGTCAACTCGGCTGGGGAAAACTGGATTCAGCACAGCAAAAGTGGGCCCCGCACCAAACTGTCTGCACCTTACGCATTTTTTCCCAAAATCCAACCCCTCGCCACGCCCTGGGAAACGGAAACAGGTCTAGCTGGCTAAGGGGCCCTGGTGAAGCGTGACCCGGCCCCAACAAGCCCCACAGTGGAATTTTTCAACGCTAAAAAACCGAAAAAAAAACACAAAAAGGACGGGGGTACCAACGGAAAAAACCTCGCAATGGAAACGGGCCCCTCAGATAGGAACATGACTACATTGGGAACATGGAACACTGGGGGCCCAAAAAAACCCAAAGGAAAAACCAAAAAATTTTGGAAATTTATACCCAAAAAAAAAGTCTCCATATGGGCCCAAATTTAGACACTAGGAAGAAAGGAGAAGGATCGAAAGGGAAAACCCATTAAACTTTGTTCTCAAACTGGATTTAGTCAGGAAAAAACCCGGAGCAAAGCATGGGTTTGGGGTTCATCCACACCCAGAAAATAGCAAAGAATCTTATGATACAGAAACTAAAAAGAAAGATGATTATAATCGGGAAGAAAGTCCAACAAAAAACAAACCGCTATATCCAAGCATATCCCCCATGTAACGGGTTCGACTCAGAAAAGGAAAAGAAATCATTCTATCAAAAGCTCTCCGACCTCATCAAAAGCACCCCTGAAAAAAAGGGGCCTGAAGTCATGGGGGAATTTTTTAAAGGGAGAGGTTTGGGGAGAAAGAAACCCATGGACAAAAAAATCTTTGGACCCCACAGTGACCAAAACAACCTTTCAATTACCAAAGGGAAACCACGTGCCCGGAACTATGTGCAAGGGAAGAAACTGATCATCAAACCCAAAACCTTTTTTCCCCAAAACTGGGGCCCCCCAAAAATTTAAAACCTGGTTTCAAATGGAACCCATCTCAACATCTCTCCCCCAAATCGACTTTATACTTGAAGATCTTGAACACTTAAAGCCATCAAAATAAAGGTTTGGGTCGGGGGGTCTAGAGGAAAAGCGGGTGTCTAAAAAGCAAAAAGTCCGGTTTTGAAGTGTTGGCGGTTCATACCCCTTTTTTTTTTTTTTAAACCCAAAATTTTTTTTTTCCCCTCCATTGCCCCTAGTTGGGGGTCCCGGGCGCTAGTCCCTTTTAGAAGAGGGCGATAAACCCAGGCCCCCCCTGTGTTTTCACGTAAATTTTTTAGCGGGCCCAAAAAAAAAACCCCGCAACAAGAGAGTTGTCCCCGGCAAAAATTTTTTAAAAAAAGCCACTCCCGATAAAGGGAAACCAAAAACAGCTGCAGCAAAAAAAAAAAAAAAAAAAGGGGGAAAAGGGGGGCGCAGCGCTAAGTGGCCCACCCCTTCTCCCGCTCCCCAAAACCCCGGGGGGAAAAAGCGCCCCAATTTCACGGGAGAAAACTCCATAACTTAAAATGGAAAAAAAAAAAAATCTGAGCGCTTTGGGTTTGTTGCTTTTCAAATTCAGCCCCCTATATTTAAATTTCCCTACATTATTATTATTAAATTTTTATTAAATTTAAAAACCCCAAAAAGGGGCCCTCCCCCTGCCAAAACCCTTACTCTGAAACCCCAGGCCGGGCAATTTTAAGGGCCCCCCTAAAACCCGAAGAAGAAAAAAAAAACTGCAGGAAAAAACCAGCCTGAAAAGATAACCCCCCTCAAACTGGATAAGAAAGAAGTGCAAGAACAAAAATTTCCCCAGTGCTATTTAAAGGGGAAAATTTAAACCCCCCGTTTCAACACCTCTCAAAAATCGAAAGTCTGGGGCACCTTCCCCCACCCTTGAAAAACCTTTAAAGGGGAAATTTCGGGAAAGAAGAAATTTTGAGGTAAAAAAAGGGGAAAGCTACGCTTTGGGGGAAAACCCAAAAGGTGAAGGAAGCCATCAAAAAAAAAAAGCCCCTATATAAAAACTGGGGGCCCAAACCAAGACAAAAAGAGGCACGCCCAAAACAAATCGCAAGAAGATATAGGAATCGGGGTTGTGAAAGCCCCAAAGAAAAACTTGGGCGGGCTTATGGAGAGAAATTAAAATGAAAAAATTTCAAAACCCCCAAGAGAATTTTTCAAAAGTGTGAAGACGGGTGAGATAAAACTAAGAATGACCCCTTTTAAACCCAAAAACATTAAAGGGAAAAAGATGCCCAAAAGGAGAGGCACTGCACAAAAAGAGGAAATTCAAACGAAGGGGAAAATTAAAATTTTAAAAATCTTTTAAAACCCCTTTTGGAGTACAAGCTTCCAGCCTCAAATTTTCACCACCCTATAAAAAACCATTTTTGAGCCCCCCAAAACCTTGAAACTGAAACAAAAAAACAAATTTAAAAACCCGCCCAAAAAGGGGAAAGCGGGAGGGATGTGGGATAACAACTTTAAGCCATCCTCATGCGGAAAAAACAGGGGGGTTTTAAATGGGTCACCATCAACTTCCAGAAAGCAAAGGGGGGAAAAGGAAATAAACCCAAAGGACTGGCAAAATGCAAAAAGTGGGGGCCCAAAATTTTTAAAAGAAAAAGGGGTTTCCCGGGAAAAGGGGAAAAGGGGGCCAGATGGCCAATTTTTGCACTCCAAGCTGTGTGAAAACCATCGAATACAACCAAAACCTCATACATTTTTCGTTGCCAAGAAAAAGCTTTTGCCGAGTCAACGGGAAAACAAACTTGGGAAAATCCGGGGCAGTACGAAAGGAAGGGGCATTTGCTTGAAAAAAGCAACAGGCAATCTATTCCAACAGTATGAAACGCAGTTCCCCAACACCCGTGGAACATCCGACTGTTCCCGGTTTTCATCAGGGGGCCCCCAAGGCTGCGTACTCCCCTCCCCTTCTCTCGGATCTACATGGGCCAGATCCAAAGGAAGCCAACCCCCGAACTTGAGGCCCGAACGAACTATTAATTTGCTGACGACCACCCCTGATGAATCAAAAAAAAAACAGCTCTTCAAGATCACACAGAAAAAACTCCCAAAACCCAAACGCGAGAGGTAAAGACATGAAGAAACAGTTTTCACCAAAAAAAAGTTATGTCTGCAGCAGAAATCCCGGAAAGGGGTGGACACAACATCAAAAGGGCCCCCCGCGAAACAGAAACCCAAAAAATTTAAAAAACCCGGGAGCCTCTTCACTGAAGATGGAAAATTGGACAGAAGATAAAACCAAATGCCATAAAACGAACGCAGGGCTTTCCCAAAATCGCCCCCCCCCCTTTTAAAAAAATTTTTAGCCTCCAAAGAGGGACCAAGGGAAAAAATTTTCAACACCATCTTTTTCAACCAAAAACATACCAGTGTCGACCAAAAGGGGCCCCAACAAAAGCCCCGAGAGAAAAATTGGCACAAAAAAAAAATGCCTTTCCTGATAAAAGCTGTCAAAAAGACCAGACGCGACAAGATCAAAAAGAGGTGATCAAGACATGGCGGGCTAACACCAATTCTCCCACCAAATCGAACAAAAAAGGGTCGGGGGTTTTGGGCACCCATAGAAGCCGCCCAAACCAACCCGCCCTACGCCCAAAAAAAAAAACACCCACCAAATTCCCAAAGGCGGGAAAACCAAGGGAAAACCAAGGAGACAAGGAGCGACTCCCTGGCTGACACCCCGCGAGCCCATGACCTTTCCCCATCAAGCCACCCGCCTAGCTGCAGACAGACGTCTGTGTTTTCCCCGCGACGCCGAAAGGGGACCACGGGAAAGAAAGAAAAAAAAAAAGAAGGAAAACCTTTGCCTTTCAAAAAACCATTCGTCCCCAGTCCCCACCCTATGAGGAGGATTCCCCGAACTTTTCCCCAAAGGGCCTTTTGGCCACTTTTTAAAAAAAAGAAATGGCAAACAGACACCTTTAGTGTTTCCAAATGTTTTCTCTAAAAAAAAATAATTTAAAATGACTTAAAAACTACTGGTTTCAGGGGCATTGCAGAAAACACCTTTCTGAACCTCGGCGTACTTTTTAAAGATGGGCGGCCCCTCTTGATTTTTCCTGAAATAGCCAATTTTTACCAATTTTCTATTTTTACCCTCAACAAGTTTTATTATTTTTCTTTTATGCATGCTATTTGTCAAAAAATTTGGCAATTTTTTTTTTGTCTTTTAAAAGCCTTTAAACCCCCTCACAACATCTTTCACTCTAAAACCCACGGCAGCCATCTTGGGTTTTCAAAACTACACAATAATGCCCAAGGGTTTTCAGTCTGGCTCCCAGAAATTTAAAACACAATGAAAAATTTAATTAGAAACAAACAAAGAAAAAACTTTTTGACCAAAAAAAGCTAAATTTCCGTGGGCCCCTCGGGCTAAGTAGGTACAAAAAGGGCTAGGCACATGTCACTTTTTTAAAACCCTTTCCCTTAAAATTAGGGAAGTGTCAGACATACTGGGGAAATTTTTATTTTTTTTTGTGTAACTGTAAACCATCCCAATTGATGCAACAAAAAATGAGTTTTCTTTATTTCAAGTGAATTTTTATGTAAAGGGAAAGTAAATCAAAAACACTTTAATCATCCCTAAGCCGATAAAGGGAAATTTCAATCATCTACCCGTCCCGATCGACGCAGGTTGAAAATTTGTTCTGTGGTGCTTAATTTTTGGGCAAGTTTGCCTGTTCTTCAGCAATGATCTTTTCTGCCCAGGTTTTTATCTGTTAAAAGATGACTTTTAACAAACACTTTACTGCCCTGGCTTTTGAGGCTGGGGTCGTTTGATAGTTTTGGAAAAGCTGTAGAAAGCCCTTTTTTGGGGAGCTTGAAGATGATTTATTGGGGCCAAGGTTTTTTGGCCCTCCCAACCCCCTAATCTTGTTGCAAATTCTTGTGAGGATGTCTGTCACTCCCCCCCCCCCCCCCCCCCCCCCCCCCCTCCCCCGTATTTCATCAGCTCCTGGAAGTTTGGGAATCCTTCACTTTTCCCCCTTTTTCAGGATTTGATTGCGCCTCAAAAACCCCTTTTAAGAAAAATAGGAAATCAAACATCTTCTGACAGGTCCTGACTTTTAAATACACGGGTCACCTTGTGTCCCGGGTTTTTATTTTAGAGGGTCTGAACAGTACCCTGTCCATCTTTTTAATGATATCCTTTTTTTCCCTTTTTGAGGCAGTTTTTTCCGTCTTTGTCTCGATGCTGGGGACTCCCTTTTCTGTTTTTTTGCTGGGGAGCTCTTTCAAAAGTTTGATAGGGTCTTCCTGTTTTTCTTTTTCAAATTTTCAATATCTTTAACAAATTTTTTTCAATCCATTTTTCTTTGGGGCCCTTTTTTTATGTCTTGATCTTTTTGCTGATTTTTCTCTGTATTCTCCGCTCCTTTGTGGGACTTACACTTTTTCCAAATTTTTTTTCGTTAAACACACTTTTCTAGGAAATTTTAAACTGTGATCCAGGTTTTTTTTTTCTGGCGGTGCTTACCAAGTAAACCCCCTTTTTTTTTTTTATCCCTCATCCTGCATTTTAAAAGTTTTGGGTTTTTGCTCTGCATCTTTAACAAGTGTAATTTTAGTGGGAGCAAATTTTTTTCCCCCTATTTTTGCCCGGGAAGGCCTTTTTTTCCCAAAGGTAGGGGGCCTTCAATCTTTCTAAAGGTTTTAATTTTAGCCTGGTTTTTTAGGCTTTTGAAACTTTTTTCGGGGTGGGTTTTTTAAAATTCAAGAGCTCTATGTCGTGGTCCCTGCCCATGTCTTGGGACCCCGGAAATGTCCCCCGTCTTGGCTCTGTTGTGCCCAAACTGAACCGATTTTGTAACCAAATAAGCAAACAATCGTTTTAGGTTTGGTTTTTGACGGGTTCCATTTGGTGGGATGCCCCTTTCCCCCGGCGCGGATGCCTTGTGACCCCAAGGGGTTTTCAAAGGGGACCATGTCCTTGTAGCTGGCAAATTCCAGTATCGAGCCCCTCTTTCATTGGTAGCTGTATTACAGGGGGGTCCACAGAATTTGCTCCAGTCTTTCAGTGTATCAGCACCCCCCTTTAAAGCATTCCATCTCCTGAATAATTAGGATGTCTATTTTGTTAGCTTTTGTCGATGATGCCCTGAAGCTGCATGTAAAATTCCTCTACTACTTCATCATCATGTTCTGTTGTTGGCTCATAAAGCTTGTACCACGTGATGTTAAAGGGGCTGCTTGAGGCAGATGGTTATAAGTCTATTTGGTTACAGGGCAGCACCCCAAGCACTGAGTTTTTGATGTCTTATTGACAAGGAAGCCTACGCCAAATTGGTGTGCTGTCTAATTCACCACTATATAGAGTACATGTCAATCATCAGTAAGATATTTTCAAAATTGTTCCGTCTGACTCACAAAAGCCCCTAAAGCCAGGTGTACTTCTTAAAGTTCGTGGGTGAGTTCTTGTAGCTTTCCTTTTTGGCAAGTGTTCTGACATTCCATTTTGCCGTGGTAATAAAATCTCTTACAATGGATTCAGCTTCCACCATAGCATTCTTACACCTCGCCCTGATGGGAGACAGAAGGCGCGGTCTTTGTTAACCCGGGCGACGACCGATCCGGTATGGCCATTGGTATTTTCTTCATCATGCTGTGTATCTAGGGTAAGTACAGCTAGGTGGAGCCCATCCCTCTCCTGACTGTTTTTTTGGGTCGGGGTTGTCTCTCCCATATGGAACAGGTAGTACAGGTTACATGGTTACCAGTAATAGGAGCTCCGACTCCGGATTTTTCCTCAGGATTGACTCCCGAAGCCTATCCCGTGAACGGGTATGCCGCAAAGCAGGGGAGGTTTGAGATCAGGGTTTTCCTTCCCCTATGTGAGCTGCCTTCCCAGGTTGACGAGCCCCACCTACCTGAAGAAACTGGTTTTAAGGCGCCAGAGACCCGCCTGCACCCCTTCTCCTGTCAGTAGAAGCAGTTCCGCAACGTGCACGCCAGGAGCTGGACTTAGTTGTCAGAGGCTCTTTGAGACGCATGCCTTATGGGAGCATTTTATAGATAGTGGGAACTTATCCCCACTACCACCCCGGCTATGACAATCTTGGAGACCAATGTAGGAATACAATGTTGTAAAAACCATTGATTGGAAAAGATATGTGCCATCATAGCTGACAATCTTGCCTTTCAAAGACCCTTGCAAAGACCCTTGAAAGTGATACAACAGAAAAACTGAAACCAATGTTGGACAGAATTCAAAAAAATGATTTTGGTGTAATGAGAATGAACTTATGATTTGGTGAAATGCACTGTTATATCACTATTCAGCAGTCGACAGTGATCTTATCAGTCTTCAATGTATTGACGTGGTCTCCCTTACAGAATCCCTATTACTTACACCGATGATCATTATAGACTCTGTTGCTGGTGTGACTGAAACCTAGCTAAAACCACATGGGCATGAACCAAAAATAAAACAGCTAACACCACCTGGCTACAAAACTCTTTCTTTCCCCCAACTCTCCTGTGGAGGTGGCATTGCTATCGTCTATAAAGACACTCTGCATCCAGGTCTTTCTATCTGTCACTCCCTTCCTTTTTCATCCGTATCTTTTGAAGTCTGTGAACTCAACTTCACCTTACCTGGCCACTCTATTAATTTCTGTTGCCTGTACTGTCCACCTCCCAACCATAGAAACAATTTAACATCTTCAGTTTTCCACCAAGAGTTTCAGTCACTCCTTGACTATTACAGCCTCTCTCCCAAGAAACTTATTATACTCGGTGACTTTAACTTCCACTTCGACAACCAGTCTTCTCCTGATGTCAAGCGTCTTTCTCTTTCTTTATCAAATCATTCTCTTTCCCAGCTGGTAAGCAAACCAACACACAGATCTGGTCACATTTTAGACTGGCTTATCACTGATGTCTCACAAGGTCTAGTCACATCCCAGTCTGTATCTGTTACTGACGAACTCCCCCCCCCCCCCCCCCCCCCCCCCCCGATCATTCTGCCATCCTTTTCTTCCTCAAAGAAAGCAAAGCCTATCATAAAGAAGAAGTGCATTACCCTTCGCAACCTCAAGGCCATAGATATTCAAACTTTTCTTTCCCAAGCTGCTGAACGTCTATCACAAATCCCTGACCATACTGATTCTTCTAAACATTACAATTCCGTTCTCAGCCAACTTCTTGATGAGCATGCACCTCCTACTGACCATCTCCTGCCTGATAGGTCCAGTGCATCATGGTACACCCATGACATCCTGGTCGCAAAACGAAAATGCAGACAGCTAGAGCGGCAATGGCGAAAAACAAAAACTGAGATTTAAACAAACAGCTTCTCCGTAAACAAATCAACAAAGTCAAAACCTTAATCCATTCAGCAAAAACAAAGTATTACTCTTCTCAAGTTCTTGATGTGATGTCTATGAAATCTCTCTTTTCCCTCACATCCACTCTTCTTGGATCTGTGAAGGCTAGCCCTCTGCCTTCTATCTACAACCACTCTGAACTTCCTTCTATTTTTTTCTGCATTCTTTTCTGACAAAGTACACAACATTTGCTCTAGTTTTGATCAGACTCTTTTTCAGCCTGCAATTTCTGACCGTCAAGTTTCTGGCACTCCTTTCCTTTTCTTTCATCCAGCAAGCGAGAAAGAAATAGCGACAATTCTGAAAGAAATGACATTAAAATCATGTGATCTTGATCCTATACCTGCTTCTCTTTTCACTCAGTGCCTTCCACAGCTTATACCCACTAATCACAAAAATAGTAAACTCGTCATTTCTTTCAGGAATTTTTCCAACAGCTCTCAAAACTGCAATAGTTACACCTCTACTCAAAAAGCATAACCTTGATCCTAACACTCTGAAGAATTATAGACCTGTATCCAACCTACCGAATCATCTATAAAATCCTTGAAAAAGTTGTTCTGATACAACTCAACAGCCATCTTCATTCAAACAATCTCCTTTCCCCTTTTCAGTCTGCCTATCGTGCCAACCACAGCACTGAATCGACCCTAGTCCACACCTTAAACACGCCTCTACACGTGTCAGACTGAGGAAAAATCTCTCTTCTCACTCTTCTCAACTTATCTGCAGCCTTTGACACTATAGACCACTCAATTCTTCTCTCCCATCTCCAAAAAACCTTTTGGTATTAAAGGCACATCCCTCACCTGGTTCAGTTCATACCTTACAGAATGATTCCACACAGTTGCAGTAAACAAGATTCAATCAAAACCTGCCAAACTGGAATTTGGAGTCCTACAGGGATCAGTTCTTGGCCCTGTTCTTTTCACTCGCTACACCGCTCCTCTTTCACACATAATAAATCGTCATCAGATCAACAATCATTTAAAAAAAAAAAAAAAAAATAATAATAATCATAATAAATGGAACTTATGTAGCACTATATCTTGCAAAGACAAATCAAAGTGCATACATTCAACATAATCTACACAGTCATGCAATCAATGAATAACACTGAACATGTTCGACCTGGACAACCTGGCCACAACCCTCTTCAGAAGTTGGGATCTGTTTACACCGATCTTGTGGACACTTTTGTGTATCGCCCACATCAGCAGATTTCTCTGGATGAGGGGATGATCCCCTGGAGATCTATCATTCAGAGTCTACAACCCGGACAAGCCCCAAAAATACGGCATCTAAGCCTACATGATCTGTGGCTCTACCAATGGGTCATCATTAACCATTACACCCAGTGGTGTGTAGGGCAGCAACAAAGCGCTTCCACTCCTGCCTATCCTGGGCCAACCTAGTCACTGATCCCCAAGAGTGCTGCATGGCCTTCATCACTTTCTACAGTCCTCCTCCACGTTGCTTTTGGTCTTCCTTTCTTTCTCCTTCCTTCTGGGGTCCAGTGCAATGCTGTTCTTTGATTGACTGTGGGTCTATTCGGAGGATGTGTCAAATCCACTTCCACCATTGTCTGGTGATGATGGTTCCCATGTCTTCCTGCCTGCATCTCTGTAGTAGGTCTTGAAGATCTTCTCTGGCCAAAAGATCCGGAGAATTCTTCAGAGGCATATGGTGTGAAAGGATCGAAGTTTGGTAAGATCCGCTTCTGTCATCCTCCAGCACTCAGAACCGTACAGGATCGTAGATACAACACAGCTCTAGTATAGCTTCAGCTTGGTGTTGGTGCTGTACTGAGTTGATCTCCAGATATTGTTCATCTCTCTAAACACACTCCTGGCCTTGCCCAGTCTGTTGTGGATGACTTCTTTTGTGCATTTACCTGTAACTTGTTCTGTATCATCCAATTTTGGATATCTTGAAGGCAGTAGGACATATCAACCCTAGTAGTGCTGTTGGGGTTTTTTGTTTTTGTTTTAAACAAAATTTTTCTTCATTTATCTGTATGACTTGAACTAATGTTACACTGTCTTGATTTACTTTATCATGTTTTGTTAGTCTGGATTTGTATTAAAAAAATTTCCATAGATTTTGTCTTTCAACATGTGTGAACAATGTATTTTGATTGCTTTTATATGTCAATTTTCTTGATTTTCTTTTTTTTGTTGTGAGGGCAGGATGAAAAGAAGTTGTGTAAACTTAATCTTTTACCCTCAATAAAGATCATTTGACTTGACTTGACTTGTATATATAATCATGTCTTATTCATCATGATTACTATTGTTCTTTGTCTACTTCTACTCTACTACTACTACTCGTGCTTTGCCTTTCCTCTTTATGGTCACCATTCATTTAATATGTATACTTTTTCTTAAAAAGCACATGGGTACTGATTCCATTATCACTGAAACAAAAGAATTTTTTTTAAAGATGATTAGACCTAGGGTTATAGACCTGTGTTAGGTGTGGGTCACGTACTAGTACCTTGAATGGGAGTCGGAAAAACGTTGGCAATTTTCTAAGAATTTTTATAAAGTATGAAAAAATGCACTGTGTACTGGTTTTGGGGATTGGGGTCATAGAGCAATACCAGGTAGTCAGGGAAAAGTTGGAAATGAATATCTCATGGGGATTGCTTGTGTTCCTACAATGTTGACTCGGTGCATGTATTTTGCTGTAAGTAAGTTAACAGACCCACAAAGGGGTACACATGGCCTTTGCAGGAAAAAGAAAAAAAAATTAAAACCTTCCAAATTTGTGCAAAATGACATGAGTTTTGAGTCAGAGGCTAGCCTTTCACATAAAGTGACTTTTATTTTTGCAAAGAGCTTAGTACATGCAGTATGGATGTAAGAGACATGTAGAAAAACAGAAGAAAAAGTGCTAATGTCAGATAGCCCCATAACCTATCCCACATGCAATTGAAATAGGGGCACTACCATAAGGTCTACATCCAACAAATCAAACCCAAAACCTATCCCACAATGCAATTGAAATAGGGGTGTTACCATTTCAGGGGGAAAAGTAATCCTTGGATACCATTTTGATCTAGGGCACCCAATTATCTAGGCTATACATAGGGTGCTTAACAGTGATCCACAGTAGAGTTGGAACTGTGCTACCAGGTGGGAACAGACACTGTCACAGTATTTAGACAATAGACTGTTATTGATGACTATGCATATCTAGTAAGTTAACTTAACACACATTGTATTCTACAGGTTCTCTCCCCTCAAGAAGGATGTGACAGAAGAGGCCAAGTTTTCAAGCCATAGCCTAAGCTACTGGAGGTAAATGGTTATACCTATTTTTCTTAATGTTTTGCTTTTATTGTTTCTCTTACAACCAGTGATTCTGATGCCTTATTTATCTATAACTGTTGCTGTTCTCTTTTTTTTTTTACCACTTTAAATAATGATGCAAAAATAACAATAAAAAATAAGAAAGTAAATGCAGGTTACTACTGATTAATTTTTTTGAAAAAGGACTTTCAAAAATTCAATTATTAAAAACCTTAGTAAATATTATCTTTCCATGTCACATTTTAAACATTTTTGTGCAAGAACCATGTTTTTAACAGTTGACTCTTAGATGGGCTTTTATCGGAAGTCCCCTTGGTGATAGAAGTGTGATCCAAGTGTGATCGCTGTGGTTCCTTACAGTGAGACACTTTTCAGATTTAAGAACTGTCAATCGCATTCACAATACTCTTACCGTATGACAAACAAACCAATCGACTTTTCATCCAGGCACTATTTCATAATTTCTATGTAACAGACTTCCTGCAAGGCTACTTGGGACACAAAGTACTTAAATATTTAGTCATCTTTTTATTGTCAAGACAAGTTTTATAGAATACATATGGAAATGTACTACTATTTTGAAATCTACTTAAGTTTCTACCAAGTTTATGTACTGAAACAATTTTTTTCCTGAAAATCAGTAAACTGAGTTCAGTGCTCCAACTTTTCCACTTCATATATTTGTAATTTTAGTTGAATAAAAAAAAAACAATATCAGGTTTTGGTTTTACCCATCCTTCCAGCGTTTATAAAAAGTAAAACTTTGCTAACAGTATTATCAAGTCAAACACTTCATTAATTTTGTGTGTGTAATTGTAACCATTATTGTCCACTCAAATATGGAAACAAATGTATGCTAACATTAGTGACTTCTTTTCATGTTTTATTATTTTTATTGCATGGCAAGGGTTTGTGTTTATCTGTCTGTCTGTCCGTCTGTCCGTCCATCTGTCTGTCCATCTGTCTGTCTGTCTACTTGTTTATCTATCTATCATTCCTTTTCTCTATCTGTTTTTCTGGTAGATTTTAATTTTCATTTGTTTCTTTTAGTTTTCTATTCATTTTCCCTTTTAGTTGAATTCTGTCCACTGATGTTTTTCATTATTCCTCTCTTTGTTTTGTATTAGCCAGTCTAATTCTATATTTGTTAAATCCTTTGCTTATCTGGAAAGCTTTGTTTTCATTTATTATCTAGCTCATTTATTAATTTATTCATGCCTCTCTCTCTCTCTCTCTCTCTCTCTTTCTCTCTCTCTCTCTCAATTTGGCGATGGGTTATTGACAAGATGGGTTGTTGACAAGAAGCAGACGTGTGCAGGATGTTCTCTGCTTTACCATGAAATTACCATGTTTAGAAGGCATGCATCGTTGTCAATTTTGGTATGGACATTGCTGGTGTGTATCTGTTTCTGATGGTGACAAAGTTTTGGTGGAACTATAAACTGGTAGGTGGATACGAGTGACTGAAAATTTAGTAAGGATAGCGAAGAGTATCATCCTATCTGCATGGTAAACAGAACTCAGCTGTTCAACACTTTTTTTTTCTCCACGTGCAACTTACATGTGAAAGCACAAAGCTAGATCTTGGAGCTATGTAGGCCAAATCAGTGTGTCCTAGGTTTTGGTTTTTTTTCTCCAACTGTTCAACAACAGGTACTTGAATTTGAAAATGGCGGAACAAGAGCAACAACCCAACTTTATGTTTTTTATTGACTGGCGGTTTAAGCAGATTCACCAAGAACTTCAGCTTCAGTCTTCCTTCATAAAAAACAACATTGATGAAAAGGTTGTGCAGCTAGACAGTAAATTTAAAAGTATCTTTTAGGAGTTAAGAAATTTGAAGAAATGTGTAGAAGAAAACAAGGAAGAAATAGAAGATTTGAAAGAAGAAAAGCAGATCTTGATGGACAGGGTACAACAAATGGAGCGCAATCAAGAAAAGATGGAACAAGACTCAAAAGCCTGCAATCTTTTGTTCATCAATGTTGAAGAACACAGAAGAGAAGACAGTAGCTCAACTACTGACATTGTTACCGATATACTGAATTTCTTTGACTTTGTTAACACCTGGCGACAGGAAGATTTTGTGAAGGCCCTCCGGCTAGGAAAACCTCAACCCCAGGGAAATCCCCCCAGGCCAATTCTGGTGACCTTCTGTCGGTGGGCAGACAAGATGGCGGTGCTGAATAACAGACAGCTCAGAGACAATCTGCGGCAGGATGGAATCAAAGTGGCCTCTGATCTCACCCACCAGGAAAGGGATATGGTGAATTTCCATTGCAGTCAAGGCAAGATTGTCTACATTTATAACGGCAAACTGCAAGTAAAGGACAGACGTCAAATTCATCCTCAGTTCTATGAAGAAGACCCCTACCAGCTTCATTCTGATGACTGAGCTCACAGCAAGGAGGATCTACACTACTTCCAGAGCAGACGGAACTTCAGTGGCGGGAGTTGGCACACCAACAGACGAAGTGCCAGTCGCAGTTACCAAGGTCAGCCAAGCAGAACTGATACCCCGTCAGTTCGTGAAGTAGAGCAGAGGGACTGTGGTGAAGCAATCATAGAGGTGCGTCAAGTGGGGAATACAGATGGTACAAGGGGCAGACAGGAATATTCCCCAGGACAACAGAAATGTGACCAAAGACTTGTGGTTCCAGGCACTCGCCCATACTATGAAGTGACCAAACAGGGACAACCAGAACACAAAGACAGTAATGTGTCCACTGTTTACCAGGACAAAGGCAGACATCTTAGAAAGAATACCAGTGTTGATAAGCAGTCAGAAAATATGAAAGGTACTGGCATTCAGAAAACAACACCCTCAAGGGCAACAATGCATGACAGGCCCAAAAGGCGTACTGCTTATCTCAAGCAGTCAGGTAAACAACAAAAAACTGCCATGTCCAACAGGACAGGTACCCAAAGTAGTATACTGGATTCTCTGAGGAGAGCAGCATCATCTGATGGCTCCAAAGAGAATGAAGGGTATTCAGGGAACAAACAAAACAATGGTAAAAAGTCAAACACTAGGTCAGAAAACAAAAAATAGGGTTTTGGCCGGGCCATTGTTACTTGTATTGTCAGTAATGATAATAACAACTCATCTTGCAGGCTAGCAGGGACTTCTCAGCAAAGTGTCCCTCACAGGCAGTCAGCTGCAGATGTACATGCTGTAAAAAAACCACAAATTGAGTTTTTGAACTATAATGTTAATGGTTTGCTTGACAAATTGGAAAATAATGATTTCATTAACTTTCTTTTCTCTTATAACTTTACCTGTTTAACGGAGACTTTCATCGCGACTGATTTTTCTTCACCATTATTTCATGATTATGTCATCTTTACACTAAAGGCTAGAAAGTTATCACACCATGGAAGATATTCATGTGGAATTATTGTTATGGTTAGAAAAAAGTTTACAACATACATTGAGCAGGTTGCAAAAAAAGAATGAACATGCTGTTGTTATCCAAGTTCACAAAGGCTTGTTTTCAACTAACTACCATATTATGTTTGTCTGTACATACATTCCACCTCATGATTCTGTTCACTGGAAAGATAAGCATGATGGATTTGGTTTAGAAGTATTGGAACAAACTTTATTGGATTTACAGGAGTTTAATGGCAATTTTCATATCCTATTTACAGGTGATTTTAATGCAAGGACTGCCAGTTGTAACTATTCCTTTGATGTTGATCATAACTTTCAAATACCAGATATTTCTAATGCTGTTCGCAAATTTTCTAGACAATCAGATGATCTTCACATGAATACTTTTGGAAACCAATTACTTGAGGTTTGCAATATGTTTTATTGAGTCATTTTAAATGGTTTGTGTGAATATGATTTTGATGGCAGTTATACCTTTATTGCATGTTCCGGGGCAAGTACTGAAGACTATTTTATTGTTTCTTGTGAACTGCTGGCATTGATCAACATTACTGCAGTTGATATAAAAAATGTGTCAGAATCAGATCATCTGCTTGTTGTTATGAAAATGCAACAGAAAAGTAACACAACTGGAGATTGTTATGAAACTAGAGAAATAGATGAAAGTACATCCCTTGTAGAAAAACTTAAATGGGATGATACAAAAAATTATGTGTTCACCAATGCACTAAGAAGTGAAAACAGCAGCACTAGAATGGCAGATGCTCAGAATTTGTTACACTTTGATGTAGATAGAGCTTTGTCAATATTTGTATAATGTTTAACCAAAGCCAGCAAGTGTATGTATGTTAGACATCATAAGGGTCAGAAAAGTCATCAGAATGGTTTGATAGAGACTGTAGCAAGGCAAAAATGACAGACGTATCTTAAAGCATTTTAGAAGGACAAGGCAGGAAGAGGACAGAATTAACTATGTGCATGCAAGGAAAATATACAAAAAGATACTTAAGACAAAAAGACAGGAATTCAGAAAACTAAAAGCAGAAAGCTTAGTTAACAATATTTTCGATTCTCCAAATTTTTGGAGACAGTCAAAAAGTATGGGCTGTGGTACTAGAGCTAATTTAAAGAACACTATAGAAACAGTTGATTGGGGAAATTATCTTAAGTTTGTTTTCCAAAGTAACAGAAGTACTAGCTATAATTACTGTCATAGTGATACAGACTTATTAGAGCAGGCAGATCATGAACTTAACCAAAGCATTTCAGAAGAGGAGCTGAAAAGAGCAATAAATAAACTAAAATGTGGTAAGGCAAGTGGACTGGATGGCATAACTGCTGAAATGCTGAAGAATGGAGGCCAAGAGGTACACTGTTTTCTCAAAAAACTATTCAATTCTATTTTTGACAAAGGTATTTATCCACAAGCCTGGGCAAAAGCTATCATAGTTCCAATCTTTAAGAAGGGAGATCCCAATAACGTGGACAGTTATAGGGGAATTTCATTGTTGAGTATCCTGTCAAAGTGCTTCACATCTATACTAAACAGTAGGTTGTATTCTTGGCTAGAAAATAATCAAATGATATCTGAAAAATCAGGCAGGCTTCAGGAAAAAATACTCTACTGTTGATCAGATCTTTAATTTGCATGCAATTGTCCAGAAGTACATGAACAAGAAAGGTTGGAAGTTATATGTTGCATTTATAGATTTTCAAAAAGCTTTTGATTCTGTCAGACATGATTTACTTATAGGGTGCATCAAAGATCAGGGAGTAAAGGGAAAGTTCCTTGCAGCAATGTCAGCAATGTATCAAACATTATATTCATGCATTCGGACAAACAGTGAATTGTCTGAATTTTTTGAATGCCCAATTGGTGTGAGACAAGGATGTGTGTTAAGCCCTACTCTGTTTTCTTTATTTATCTACCATTTATCTGAGACCGTGGGTAAAAAAGGTAAACATGGAATACAACTAGTACTAGACATCATGGAAATCTTTATTTTACTCTTTGCAGATGATGCGGCTCTTATTTCAACAACTCCTGGAGGTTTACAAAACCAACTGAATGTATTGAAATCGTGTTGTGATGATTTTCAATTAAATGTCAATTCTGATAAAAGTAAAGTAATTGTCTTTGGAAAAGGAGGTTTTCTTGGAAAAAATGAACAGTGGGTTTACGATAATTTCAAATTAGAAGTGGTAAATAAGTATTGCTATTTAGGGTTTAATTTTACGACAAAACTTAGTGCTAAGCTGGGCACAGATCATCTCGTGATCAAGGGAAAGAAAGCTGTTGTAGAGTTAAATAGGGTTTTTCATAAAATATAAAGAAATTAACGCTGAAACATTTTTCAAGATCTTTGACATTAAAATACAGCCAATGTTACTATATTCATCAGAGATATGGGGGTTACATAAATTGGAACATATAGAGAAAGTACACATGATGGCTTGCAAGAGATTTTTGGGTGTACCATTGAAAACTCCAAATAAAATGATATATGGTGAGCTGGGTCAATATCCCCTATACATCAACTCATGTATAAATACTCTTAGATATTGGTTTAAATTATTACAAATGAATTCTGCTTATCAAATGTTGCTTGACATGGATATATCTGGAAAGAACTGTTGGGTTTCTATGATTAGACAAATTTTATGTGATGCAGGATTCAGCTTTGTATGGCTTCTACAGGGTGCTGGTGACGTCAAGGTATTCTTACACCTGTTTAAGCAAAGACTAGTTGATATGTTTATCCAGGAATGGTATAGTACTATCAGAGACCAGACAGATATGACAGTTACAGGTGTTTCAAAACAATATTTGTTAAAGAATATCTTCTACTCTTAGATACCTACTGCTTTAGAGTTGCCATGTCACAGGTGAGATGTAATGTTTTACCACTCAACAACAATGTACATTGATATAGTGCACAGAATCAGAAGAAACAATGTCCTTTTGTAAACCCAAAGTTGAAGATGAAAAGCATTTCCTGTATGAATGTTTTGTGTATAATGATCTAAGAATTAAATTTTTAAGGGATTGTGTTGATACACCTTTGCATGATCTACTTAAAGCAGAAAACAGTAGCAAAAATCACTGCCTGTCTAGATATATATTCCATGCCATCAACAAGAGAAAAAGCTTGTTGTATTAAGATATTTACATCACAAATGAAGATATGGTTATCGTTTTGTTATGATTTTGAGAAACTATATGTATATTGATTTTTTCCAGACATAAGGAAGGTACACTTAGATCAAAATAGTGAATTGTGTTTGATACATATGTATTTTTATGCATTTGTGCATTGTCTTCATTATTTCTTTCACTGAAAGTGAGCTTAGTATTGTGTATGTTATCCGGTTTTTGTCCACTCTGTGGCATTGTCAATTTCTCCTACTCCAACCATGTATTATGGCCTAAGGCAGAGATACATTAAATTTCTGAGTTCTGAGTTCTCTCTCTCTCTCTCTCTCTCTCTCTCTCTCTCTTAAAAACCCCCCAGCAATATCTGGGGATTTTATATTTTATTGGGGCACATATGCCTTTCAAAACAAACAAATGGACTTTTCATCCAGGCACTATTTCATGATATCTATGTAACAGACTTGCAAGGCTACTTGGGACACAAAGTACAAATATTCAGTCATCATTTTGGTTGTCAGATAAGTTTTATAGAATGCATACCCAAGTGAAATTTTCCCCTGCCCTTCTGTTTTTTCCTTCTCTCTCTCTCTCTCTCTCTCTCTCTCTCTCTCTCTCTCTCTCTCTCTCTCTCTCTCTCTCTCTCCCCCCCCCCTAAATTTTTTCCACTATCCACACAAAAATTCATTCAAACAGTAGACCTAGCCACAATCCTGCATGGTCTTAAGTTAAGAACTAGACCTAGGCCTACATTCTAACCTTAGACCTAAAGGAGATTGAGAGAGCATAACCAGAAACCAGCATGGCAGCCTACCACTTCAATCAGAAACTGGCATGTTGGCATACCACTTTTAAGCCAATCGTTCCCATTTTAAGCCAACCCCCCCAAAAAAACAACAACAAACAACCAACTTTATTTGGAGGTCAAAGTCCATGTATGGGCCTGTAATGTCATAGCATAGCTGATAAACAAAACCCACCCCCCAAGGTCCACTTTGGTAGTAATTTTCCGGGAGAGGCAACTGTCATACTAACACACATATCCAACAAGACTTTTGACAAGAGAACTCCCATTCAAAAAAGTCTGGAGCAAAGGGTGGGTGTGGGGGGGGGGGGGGGGATTCAATAAAAGGTCTGCTGAAGAAGGTGATTTAGCAAGGACTGAAATGTCTTTGTTATCTCCTCCCAAAAAAAGAAGAACCCTGTTTGTCAGAGTCTTGAGTGAAAACTTACAATCGACCCAAATTCTATCTAGGGGAAAGAAAACATGGAAAAAATCAAAAAGGAAGAATAATAATTATGTAGTTCGAGCAACAAAGGAAGAATGTATCCTCGAAGGTTGCTAAGTGCTGCTGTAGCCTACCCAAACTCATCTTTGCTAGGAGGGCTATGCCAGCTCTGGCTCCTACAAGAAGCTGGAGAGGCCTAATATCATATAGATTTAAGCCTGGAGTTGCACCACACTCGTTAGAGGGTTATAGTCAGCAGCCGGTAAAACAATAATCTGTACAAATTTTAAATCGGATCCCCCTCCCCCTCCTCTCTGTCTGTTTTTGCTGAAAATAAACAAATAAAACAAAAAGCAGTAGGCCTAATGAAAGCTTACAGTAATGTGTTTGTTGCTGCTGTGAAACCATAAGGTCTGTATGGGATTCATGCTAGAATTATTTTTTTTGTCTGTAGTGATTTTGTTTTTCTTCTGAGTTGATTTTTATTTATTTTACTTTGTTGGTTATATATTGTATCTAGTCCCCTTTCCACTGTCCCCTCGTAGATGGGCTTGAAAGCTGACCCCCAATAAACTGCTCCTCTCTCTCTCTCTCTCTCTCTCTCTCTCTCTCTCTCTCTCTGTGCAGCTGTAACACATTGTGAATCAGTGCACCTCTTTACTTTAAAGCAGTTTTTAGGCGCCTGGGCTTTATCACAGTTCTTGATTAAACCATTGATGCTGGGGGCAACAGCAAAGTGAGAGGCTGTATGACCAGTGGCTTTCCCACTCATGGAATTCCACTTTATAGCTTAGTCTTGAGTGACAGTCAGCATTGGAGATGTTCTCCAAAGGCCAACCAGCCCCCAGGGCTGCAGCACATAAGGACTGTGGAGTCAAGCTCCTAGGTCGAGGAGTCATAGTCGATTATCTTAAAATGGACTATGATTTCCCAAAGTACAGACATTTTAAGTTTGCATATGATGACAATCCTTTCCTAAAAACTTGATATGGATATAATAATAATAATGCTTCTTTTCTTTCTTCTTTCATCTGCCGCTGGTGCCTTCGGCGGTGCGGGGAGACACAGGTCGGTCTGTCTTCAGCTATGCGGGAAGGTTGATGTAGTGAGCAGGTCATGGGCTCGCAGGGTGTCAGCACCACGGAGTCGCATCCCTCGTCTCCTTGGGCTACCTCTGGCTTTTCCAGCCATTGTATTTGTGGTGTATGCCACGTAGGGCTGGTTGGTTGGGCGGCATTTAGTGGGTGACCAAACCACCTGATCCTTTGTTGTTCGATATGGTGGAGAATTGTGTTAGTCCAACCATGTTCTCTATCAACCTATTCTTGATCTTGTCACGTCTGGTCTTGTTGACATATCGCTTTTCTCAGGCACGCATTTCACTTGGTGACCAGTTCGTTTTCTCTCTAAGGCTTTTGTTTTAGGGCCCATGTCTGACACTGGTATGTGTGTGTTGGATCGAAGATGGCGTTGAGGAGTTTTGCCCTTGGTGCTCACTTGGGTTTGATGGGATGTTTTAGAAGGGGGGCATGTTGGTAACTGATGCCGTTCGCTTTTGGCCATCTTTTTCTTCTCTCTGTCACAAATTTCCATCTTCAGTGAAGAGGATGCCAAGGTAATTTAAATTTCTTTGGTACTGTTTCAGCTGGGTGCCGTTGATGTTGATGTCCAGCTTTCCTGGATTCTCTGCTGACAGACATAACTTCTGTTTTGGTGATACTGATCTTCATGTCATACCTTCTCGAGCTGGTGTTGAGTTGGTCTGTGTGTTCTTGAAGAGAGCTTTGTTCTGATTCATCAGGGACTGGTCGTCAGCAACTAATAGTTCGTTCAGGGCCTCCAGGGATTGGGTTGGCGTCCTTTGTAATTTGGTCCTTGTAGATCCGAAGAGCAAGGGGGTGGAGTACGCAGCCTTGCCTGACCCCGATGTAACGGGAACCAGTCGGATGTTCCAATGGCTGTTCGGACTGCGCTTACTGTTGGCATTGATTGCTCTGAGTTAATCAAGCAACTGCCCCTTCACGTCATACTGCTCCAGGATCTTCCAGAGCTTGGTCTCTGTTGACTCGGGGTCGAAAGCTTTTTTTGGTCAACGAGATACTGTATGCAGGTTTGGTTTTGTATTCTGATGGCTCATTTCACCACAAGCTGTCGGAGTGCGGAAAAATGGCATCTTGTGCACCATTTCCTTTCTGGAAGCCAAACTGGGCATTGCCTAGTAGAGTGTTCTGCTTTGGCTCTTGTGGATTTGTTCCTGAATCTTTGATACATTTCCCTACTGGATGAGAGTGAAATGCTCTGTAGGTGCTTCGCAGTTCTTTGTGCACTTCTTCCTTCCCAAATTGGCACCACTATGTGCATTTTGACAGTCCATTGGTACTTTCCTCTCATTCCCTTGCTTTTGGATAAGATGATGGTGAGTCTCTCTTATCCGTTTCTCGCAATGCAAGGTTGGCTAATTGTTATGCCGTCAATCACCTTGCCGCTTTGCCTTTGGGCTGGTTTTAATTTGCTTTTCTTGTTTCAGCTTCAAGGATTTGGGCTTCTAAATGGTCTTTCTTTGTTGCGTGGTGAGATGCGGCTGGGTGCTTTGTACTCCAGATGGGTTTTAAGATCTTTTAAAATAGTCTTCCCATCGTTTCTGAATTTCCTCTTATTTGTGCTATGCTCTCCCATTGAATCATTCACTCAGGTTGTTGGATTGAATGGCTCATCTCTTTCTCTCTTCGTCCTTCACACTTTTGAAATTTCTCTTGGGGGTGGTCTTGCAATTTCGCTTAAATCTCTCTCTAAGTTCGCCCAAGATTGTTCTTCTGGAGGCTTTCACAAACACGTTTACTATGTCTTCTTGCGATCTGTACTTGACGTGCCTCTTCTGTCTTGGTCTTGACCCATGCTTTATTTTAGCTGCTTTTTTGTTCTTGATGGTTCCTTCACCTCATGGTTCCACCAAGCTGTGCTTTCTGTTATTACCTCCTCATTTCTTTGTCCCGCAAACTTCCCTTATGGTGTTCAGGAGCGGCTTGAAGGTTGTCCCAAGATCTTGCTCCATGTTGAGAGGTGTTGTATCAATGGGGGTTCAAGTTTCACTTGATAGACACTGTGATCTTTTCTTGCAACTTCTTTCTCTTACAGTTTGAGGAGGTTGATCTTTTCAGGTGGTTCTTCGTAGAAGTTGTTTATTTCTTTTCTTCTGAGGTAATGGTGGTAGAATGACAGGCCTGTGGTAATTGTCAAGGTTGGCCATATATTGGGGATGGCTTTTGAGTCTTTGTGGCGTATAAGTGTTCTAGATCTTTGCAAGTATAAGTCGATTTGAGACGAGTTGTTGAGGTCGTTCCTTGTACCAGGTGTAATTTGGGAGGCTCGATGTTGGAAAAAAGGTGTTGGTGATGATACAGATCCTGCTCTGACACATAGTTCCTGCAGTGGCTTCCAGTTGTAATTACAGGTGTTCTGTGGTCAACTGTGGGGGTCAAGATGTTTTGTCCACGTGGTTTATTCTCTCACAACTAATGCCGTTGAAATCCACCCATGACACATACAGGTCATTTTGTCATGGGGTTGCTGTTGATGAGGTTCGATGAGCTCTTGTTAGAATGAGGCTTTCTCCTCTTCTGAGTACGAATCGTTACTCGGGTCTGAATTATACTTGGGATATAGTACGACAATTTTGTTGAACTTTTCTTACACCGATTTTATTCAGTCTTTCTGAATATATGTCTTTACTCATGACGATTCTTTGCTATGTCTGGGGTGTAGGATGAAATCCCACACCATGCATTGGTATCTGGTCTTTCCTGACTCCACTCCAGGATGAGAACAACGTCGAAGGATTTCTTTGTTCCTTTCTTTCTTCCTAGTGTATGAAATGCCCATGATGGAGATCTTTTCTTTTTGGTCATGATTCCAAAGTTCTGGTTCCCTTGTTTTTTGGCCGCTGATGTTTCATGTTCCATATGTAGACATGTTTCCTATCTCGTTGTACCGTTTTCCATTGCGAGGTCGATGTTCCGTTGGTATCCGTCAGTTCATATGTCTCTTTTAGTTTTCTTAGCGTTGTTAAAATCTCACTTCGGCTTGCTAGGCCAGTCACAGCTTCACCAGAGCCCCACTTAGGCAGCTTGGACCTGTTTCCGTTCCCACGGACCGTGGGACGAGGGGCTTGGACTTTGGGAAACAATAATAATAATTAATAATAATAATAATAATAAAAGGAATTTTATTGCGCTAGATCTTGCTAAGACAATACATTTGAAAAAGAATGTATGTCTAAGTTTTTGACTTGGTGTCTCAGATATAAACATTAATTAATTCAGATACAGAGAACATTGATATTGTATGACCACAGGCTTGCTATGCCAATTATGTAGCAAGCACGGAGGGGGGAATGAAGTACATTATTGTGTTTGAGCTGTCCAGTATTAGGCCTAGAGGACCTTAGGCAGAATTGCATCCCTGTTAAATATAGTAGACAACCTAATTTATTTAGACTCTGTTTACTCCTGGCAACAAGTCATCCTGAGGTTGTGCACAGCCTCACTATATTTATGTAAAGCTTTCAGAATAAGAGAGATATTGTTGTCCTAAGTCATATTTTTGTAACTGACTTTTTGTTATAAATGGCCTCTTTGTGAATAATTTTTTTTTTTAATCATTCGAGTTGAGTTCTCTCTCTCTCTCCTCTCTTCTCTCTCTCCTCTCTCTCTCTCCTCTCTCTCCCCCCCCCCTCCTTCTCTCTCTCTCTCACTCTCTCTCTCTGAGAATCTTTTCCTATTAGATTTAAGTAACTCAATTCTTTCGGAAACATTCAGCATTACTGATCCAGACTTAGCCATAGAATTTTGGATAAAAACTTTTACTGCTATCTACAACAAACATGCCCCACTAAAAATCATTAGGATCAAATACATCCCCAAACCACCTTGGCTCACTAAGGAACTAGAAGGAGCATGCTATCTTAGAGACCTTTTAAGAGAACATAAATATCATGAAGAGTCAAAAAAATTAAGAAATGCCATAAACTCACAAAAACGGCGAGAAAAAAAGAAATATTTCCAAGACTTACTATCTACCAAACAAAACTCAAAGACTGTATGGCGTGCCATAAATCAAATAACTAACAAACAAGCATTTTCCAAAACAAATGTAATCAAAGACGTTACTGCAGAACAACTTAACAGTCATTTCATTAATGTCTCTACTAACATTATTAGAAATGATAAATCAAAGTCCAATAAACTCAATGAACTAAAACAATACTTGAAAGGAAAGCATCCTCCTTCAAAACTTCACATTCCATTTATGTCTGTTCTTGAGGTCTATGGTCATCTAACTCACCTCAAACAATCAAGAACGCGTGGTCTTGATGGAATAGACAGCAGAATATTGAAGCTATCAGCGCCAGTTATCACAGACACTCTAACATATATATTTAACCTTTGCCTCGAAAAAAAACATTTCCCCAATGCCTTCAAAACAGCTAAAGTAATCCCCATCTACAAGTCTGGTGACACTTCAGACCCTTCAAACTATAGACCAATTTCCATCATATCTATCCTTTCCAAACCCTTGGAACAACATATAAACAAACACATAGTCCGTCATTTAGATACTACCAACTTTATTCACCCTAATCAGTCTAGATTTAGACAAAATCACTCATGTCATACTGTGCTGATTAGCCTCGTAGACAACTGGATATCAAACATTAATGACAATAAATTTTGTGGAGTACTATTTGTAGATCTCAAAAAAGCTTTTGACACAATTGACCCTACACTTCTCATAAAAAAACTAAACCTGTACCATTTCTCTACCAATACCTTAGAACTACTTGCTTCCTATCTAGAAAACAGGCAACAGTGTGTCTCAATAGGTACAACTACATCCAAACTACAAGCCATCAATTATGGAGTACCACAAGGATCCATACTAGGACCTATTCTCTTCTCACTATACATAAACGACCTCCCTCTTTCCCCATCAAATCCAAATGCGAACTATTTGCTGATGACACAACTATTCATACGAGCCACAATAACCTTATCTCTCTAGCAAATGCATTACAAAAAAGTGTAGATCACTTATTTTGAATGGACCCGAAACTAAACCATATTTCTAACACAACAAGACCCCCAAACAACGAAATGCATGCTTATACCACTAGACAAAAGCGTCAAAACTTAACCCATAAAACTTACTACTCCCCATCAAAATTAAAAAGGAAGTAATATGAACAAACCTTTCACCACAAGGTTTTAGGGTAACAATTGATGAAAATCTCAGTTTGATTTCTCTACTACCACATATCGCAACTATGCAAAATACATGTCCCAAAGATATACCAACCTTTTCTAAAATCAAGCACTTTCTTACTTTCATTCAAGGAAACTATTCTTCCAACTTATATACAATCACTCAATAGACTATCATTCAACCCAGGTGGGATTCTGCTAGGTGCAAACCTATGAAAACCGTTACTGAGTCAGTAAAAACGTGCTCTTCAAACAGGTCCTTTTAAAAGGACAAGCTTACTAGAAGCTGACTATATCAATTAAATATTCACCCCTTACACCAACGATTAAAATAAAACAAAGGAGTCATGTGTTCAAGATCATGACCCAAGGAACTGATCCAATCATAACTTATAAGACAAATCCCCCCAAAACCAATCCAGAAATACTATAAAGCCTAGTTTCACCAATTCCGAGAAATAGACTTATTCAAATCTAGTCTACTATACTCAGGCCACTATGCTGTGGAACATCCCTTCCTTACTCAGGTTTAAACAAATCAATCAATACAACCTACAAAACTCAATTTATCAACTACTCACTTGATACATCAACAATAACAAACCACAGTCCATAGCCTTAAAAACAAAGTTTGCATATCCTCCCCTACCCTATCTCCCTTTCCATCTTACCTAATCTGGCCTGCCCTTTCCCTTCACCTGTCTGTCAACCTTGTCCTCTCGACCTCTCTCTCTCGTCTCCTCTCTCGATCTCTATCTTCTAAACATCTCTCTCTCTCTCTCTCTCTCTCTCTCCCCTTCTATAGTTTTATTGGTGTCTTCCTAATAAAGGCATTATCATAGGTTTTTCAATTTTCCAATATATTTGGGGCTTGTTGACTGTACTTGAGCTCCAGTGGAATGTGCTATTAATCAAATCTTAATATTAAACGTGTAACAACTAAGTTACTATTCTGCAATATGAAGGTGTTTCAATTTTATTATCTATAAGTTTTGGCATGATACTCTCTTCTCTCTCCACTCTCTCTGCAATCTCTCATCATCTCATCTTCTCTCTCCTCTCTCTCATCTCTCCTCCATCTCTCTCTCTCTCTCTCTCTCTCTCTGTGTGTGTTGATATGTTTGTTGTTAAGCTGTAGTTGTTTTTGTTTTGTTGATTTGTTTGGGTTTTTTGTCCTGTTTTGTTTTGGTGATGTGTGTGTGTGTGGGGGTGGGGGGGGGTGGGGGGGGGGGGTTTGGACGTGGGGGTTTTTTTGTGTTTTTTCCTCCTCTTTTTTTGTTTGTTTTTTGTTGTTTCTTGTTTTCTGTTTGTTTGGCGGGTTGGGGAGGGGTTTTTTGGGTTTTTTTGGGGGGGGGGGGGGGGGGGGGTCGGGGTTTTAATTTTTTTTTCTTGTTTTGGGGGGGGTTATTTGTTTGTTTTTTTTTTTTTTCCCTCTCTTTTTTTTTTTAAAATTTTTTTTTCCTTTTTAACTTACTTTTTAAAAAATAAATACGATTCATTATTAAATTGACCCTAGGGCGGGGACTTGGATGTAAAAAAAGAAAACGAGAAAATTTTTCATTATCCTGGGGAAAAAAAAATTTTTTTGGGTCTCTATTACTTAAAATGTTTAGATTCCTTTTATGACTTTATTGGGTTTCCCCCTCTTTATTGTGGTCTATGGGTTTGCACTTATTTTTATTATCATGACATTAAATGGGGACGGGGTTAGGGTAACCGCCTGTCAGAATGCGAAAAGTGGGTGGGGTTTTGGCGTGGTTCTACCCCTTTTGGGGGCCCCAAAATTTTTTTCCCCATCAATTAGACCTGATGGTGGTCTGGGCGCTAGTCTTTCGGATGAAAGATAAACCGAGGGCCCGGTTTAAAAAAATTTTTCAGCGCACTAAAAGAACCCACGGCAAAAAGGGGAGTTGCCCGGCAAAATTTTTAGAAAAACCACTCTGATGGGGAAACAAAACATTGCGACCAAAAAAAAAAAAAAAAAGGAAAAAAAAAGGGTGGCGCACCTTGGGGCGAAGCGCTCTCTCCGGGGGAAGCACCCCAAATTCACGCGAGAAATCTCGGACTAAAGGGTAAAAAAATAATAAAATAAAATAAATTAATCTTATATAAATTAAAAAGTTTTGTGTTGTTGTCGTTGCTCTTGAGTATTATATATTTAGTATTACCCCTAAAACACCACACCACACAACAACACACACACCAACACCAACAACACACACACACACCACACACACACCACCCCAACCACACACACCAACACACACCACCACACAACACACAACCCACCACACACTCACTCACTCACTCACTCACTCACTCACTCACATTCTCCCTCAATGATGTTATTTTAATTTTTTTTTTTTGTTTTGTTTCCTTGTTTTTTTGTGTGATAATTATTGATTTATTTCATTACTGACAATAATTTAAAACAGTAAAACAAAAATGAGTGTTGGGTGATGTGTCTGTTTTGGGAATTAAAATTGATATTATTTTTGAAATACACAACACCCCTCTCTGTCCCTTCTCACTCACCTTTTTTCGTTTTGTTATAGTTATGGGTTTCCGATAAGGGGTTTATATTTTTTAAATTTTTAATACTTATTGGGCTTGTCCTCTTACTTAAGTCTTAACGATGCCCTATTTCAATTCTTATTGTTATGTTTAACAAGTATATGTACCATTTGACAATGTAATGTTTATCTTTAAGACTATTAATTTGTTTTTTCTTCTTGGTATTGTGTTTTTGAGTTGTTACTTCTTTTTCTCTTTTTTCTTTTGTTGGTTTGGTTTTTCTTTTTCTTTTGTTGTTTGTTTGTTTTGGTTGTGGGTGTTGTTTTTTTATGGTTTGGGGGGATGTTTTTGGGTTTTCTTTTATTAGTTGCTTTCGGGGGGGGGGGTTGTTGGGGGGGGGGGGGGGGGTGCTTTGAAAAGGGGTTTTTTCCCCATGTTTCACTGTGAGAATGTATAAGTGTTTGGGGTTTTTATTAAAAGTATCCCTTACGGGCGGGGATGGATGTAAAAAAGCACATGAGTGTTATTCAAAATTTCCCCGAAATAAAAGAATTTGTCATTGTCATTGTCTCTCCCTCTCTCCCTCCCCCCCCCCTCTCTCTCTTCCTCCCTCTCTCCTCTCCTCCTCTCTCTCTCCCTCCCTCTATCTCTCTCTCCCCCTTTCTCTCTTTCTCCCCCCCCCCCCCTCTCTCTCTCTCCTCTCTCTCCCCCCCCCTCTCTCATCTCTCTCTCTCTCTCCTCTCTCTTAAATGCAACTTCAAACAACTGCCCCAGATTAATTTCTCCTTTTTTTTTCAATCATCACCAAGTTTTCACTTCTACCTGAATTTTCTCAGGCTATGTATATCCGTTTATTTGTCTATTAATTTGATTATTTGTTTATTCATCTCTTTATTTGTTTTATTCAATACTTTTTCCTGTGAATGGTGAACTGAATTTGTCTATGCCAGCAAAGTTAAGACTTCAAATAAATAAGGAACTCCCCAGAATCGGAATGCAGCTACCTTCATGGTGGGCAAAAGGTTGCACAGGCAAAACCTCACTGTTGGTAAACCTCGGAACTATAGCCGAGGATCCTTCAAAAAGATATAATAAAGAATCAAAGACTGATTTTATTGTATAGATTATATCACCTCCCCCCTTCCCCTTTCCTTCTAAACTACCACTATGTTTACAGCAGACCACAGATCTCTCTATGTAAGGGACTGGACCTATCTCCTGCTTAGTCTCCTCAATCACAGATTCCCTCCCTTGTACCACTGGATCACAGAATAGTTGTGACATCCCCGTTCTTAGACGTATTATAATGCAAACAATCGCAACAACAACAACGTTCTAGATATATTGTCAGGATTCAGGGTTTGCAAGGGGGAGGAGGGGAGAGGTCAGGATTGCCTATTTAAAAAAAAAAATCTTTGAAAATCATTTCTAAAAATGATTGAGGAGTTGTAAGTGGAAACCTGCACTTGTTTCCTCCACCTTTTTCTGAAAATTAACATTATTTTATTAGGTCAAAATAAATACCCAAGTCATAAAGCATGAGTACAAAAAGGTTATTATAGCGTTTTTTTTTCTTCCCTCTTCTTCGTCGCGTCGTTCGAACGCCGACAGAAAATTGTTATCTGTCACCCTGAACGAAAATGGTTTCGCTGTCGTTAAGCGCCCGACAAATCGGCCCCGCATCCAACTTCGGCATAGGAGGAATTTTTTTTATAAAATTTTTCAATGAATCTGTTTCCACCATTTTTGGGTTTTTGTTTGGGGTTTTTTTTGTTTTGTGTTGTGTTTTTTGTTTTTTTTTTTTTTGTTAAACAAAACTTTTTATCCCTATCCACCACATCACTACACAAAAAAACACACACAAACACACACACACACCACACAACAAACACATCAACAACCACTTCAACAACACACACAACACAACACAAAACACAACAACACACAAACACAAAACCCCCCCAAACAAACCCACACTACTATAAAAAACACACCAACACCCAACACACACAACAACAAAAAACAACAACAACAACAACACTACATAACATAAAAATTTTTCAATTTCACCCTACCCCACACACACACACACAAACACTTCAACACCAAAACACACACCAACACATCACACCTATCACAATCTACATCAATCTATTAAAACCCACACCCATCAAACAATCAACAACAACTATCTTCTTCTTCATCTTCTTTTCTTCACTAATCTTAAAAAAGGGTAGTGTAAAGGGGGAAACAACCAAGCAACATTTTCAACAACTTTCAAAAACTCTTTCCACCGTTAAAACCTTTTCGCTTTTGTAAGAAAGGGCCCCCCCCCCCCCCCGGTGCCCGGGGGGAACAGATGACAGAATTGACAAAACCGCATCCACACGGGGACTGGATGGTAAAAAGCACAAGAGTGCTTATGCCATTACCCTCGATATAAAAGAAAGAAAAATTTAAATAAAAAGGTCCACACCAAGAAGACAATAGAAGTGTACATTCCTTTAGTCCTTGTTGCTGTTTTTGTGGAGGTTATGTTATAGTCTCAATGGAGATATCCGATTTGGGGGGCAAGCCTTCCTTCCCCCTTTGGCGCCGTGGACCACCCGAAAAATAGTACAGTTGTTGAAGCAACAGTGCCGTGCAAGCATAAGGATGCTGTGCAAGCCTGTTGTTGTTATTATTATTATTATTATTATTATTGGTACTCCTTTACTAAGGACATTCATGTTAAGACAGATATAATATTGATTATAATCAAGCTGAAGAAAAGAAGGAGGAAAAGAAGGAAGAAGAAAAAGAAGAAGAAGACGGAAAAGAAGAAGAAGAACACACACACACACACACACACACACACACACACACACACACACACACTCACACACACACACACACACACACACACACATATTAAGATAAAAGGCCCCCCCCCCCCCCCACAACAACAACAAAAAACAACAAACAAACAAAAAAAACCCTAAATATAACACTTTTTTTTCTTTAAAAATAAAAGATTCTATTAGAAACAAATAACCCCTCTTCCGCTCCCCCCCCAAAAAAACAAAAAAAACAACAACCAAAAAAACAACAACCAAACAAACAAAAAACAACAACAAAAAACCCACCAACAACCCCACATCCAGCAAAAAAAAGGACAAATAAACACACCAAACAGAATCCCCCCCCCCCCCCCCCCCCCAAACTTATGACATGATGGAATGAGGTCAATCTCAATTATACGTCATTGTGAAACATTGTTATGACATTGTAAATTAACGTCTTACTGAGACCATGTTAGAGAGAGAGGGTGGTGGTGGTGGTGGTGGGGGGGGGGGACTTTAATGGAACAATTATGGTCATATAGTTAAGTTACACACACACACACACACACACACACACACTTGCCCAGCATACATGCACACACACGCACACACACGCGCTCGCGCGCGCGCGCGCGCGCACACACACACACACACACACACACACACACACACACACACACACACACATTAACAGGGTTGTAGTCTTTCGGATGAGACGATAAACCGAGGTCCCGTGTGTTACACGTAATTATTTAGCGCACGTAAAAAAACCCACGGCAACAAGAGAGTTGTCCCTGGCAAAATTCTTAGAAAAAAGCCACTCTGATAGGGAAACAAATACAGCTGCAGAAAAAAAAAAAAAGGGTGAAAGGGTAGCGCAGCGCTAAGTGGCGACGCGTTCTCCCGCTCTCCCCGGGGAGAGCAGCCCGAATTTCACGGAGAGAAATCTGCCATGACTTAAAGTGGTATGAAATAAAATCTGAGCGCTTTGATTTGTTGCTTTACAAGATTCAGCGCTATATAAATTCCATACATTATTATTATTATTATTATTATTATTATTGTACAAATCTTAAAAAAGCCCTAAAAGGCCCTGTTTTTTGAAGAGCCCATTTAAGGCCCCTAAAAATGAGATCTACAGCCCTGGAAGCCCTAAAAATGGGAATCATGAGTGAGAGTTTCTGTTGAAATATAGATTGAACAAATATACAATATAAAACTTATGAGATATGAAAGCAAGAAGGGTGTCCGAAGATCGTGATATCACGGATAGAATGCCTGTCGTCTGCTATTCGTGTGGTGCCATCTAATTTGCCAAGGGAGGTAATTTGCATCCTTTGGAAGCTTGTGATGTCTTTGTTTTCACCATTTTTTAAAAACGTGCATAGGACTTCCTACCTACCCAGTACGTATGTCCGTAATTTTGTTGGAAAATAATGTTGCACAATGGAACTGCAATCACGAGTTGAAGAAATAACCTGTTTACTGTCCTCTATGAGGGTTTTAAAAAAAAAAAAAAAAATTTTAGCACAGCTTCCCTGTGATTTTCCTGTGGGAATGTCAGTTTACAAAATGACAGTCGGTGATACTGAGAAAACATTAAAACCTATAGCCAAATCTATTCTTTATTTTAGGAGATAACCCCACAGATTTCCTGCAGAACGAATACAGAAACAATCTAGTTCATAAGGCAAGTTAGAAATGCCAGCTTTTTGCATATTTTCGACACTACATGGTTGGTTCATTTGGCTTGACTTTGAAATTGGCAGACTTGATGGAAGATAGGGCCTACTTGCTTTTCTTTTCCTTTAACATTAAAAAAATCACAAAAACAATTATTACTATGGGAAGAAATGGGTGGGCATCCTTTTCAAGCCAGTGTTAGGCCCATCACTGATCAGCATTGACAATATGGGACTTATACATGTATTCATAATAAAGAGAACATGTTCGGCTACACACCGGTATTAATTTGGGGGTCATGTAGTATCTTGTAGAGTGCGAGTGGAATAAAATGTTCGTGATTTTCACAGATTTTTTTAAGTATGAAAAAATGGACTGTGCACTTGTTTTTGGATTGAGGACATAGAGCAATACCAGGTAGTCACGAGAAAGTTGGAAATAACCATCAAATGAGGGTTGCTTGTATTCCTACAGCGTTGACCCTGCACATGCATATTGCGGTAAGGAAGCTAGCAGAGGACAAAGGACTGAGGGGGTACAGTGTTTGCTGAAAAATTCAAAAAAAATTCAAACCTACCAAATTTGTTTCAAAATCACACGAGTTTTGAGTCAGAGGCTAGTCTTTCACAAAAGTGGTTTTTATTTCTGTGGATGCCTTAGTACGTGCAGTATGAATATAAGAGTTACATAGAAAAACAGAAGGAAAAGAGTGATTTTTTAATACCAGTGTGCAGCCTTCCAGCAATCTCTCTCTCTCTCTCTCTCTCTCTCTCTCTCTCTCTCTCTCTCTTGTGTGCCCATGTGTGTGCCACTCGGGAGTGATTGCCTGCATGTATGCATGTGTGAGATTGAATTAAAAGGACCAGAATTTGGAAGAGGCACTGTGACTGTTCGTGGGTATTATTACAGTTCCATTCCAGTACCAGGTAACTATCTGTATCTTTGATAAGGCAAGACTTAGTTCACATCAGCTGAAGTTTGAGGGATAGTGTCTTAAGTTCACTTTGCTAGTTGTGAAAGACAATATTAAAATTAGAGATACTTATTTCGGTTTTCAATTTGCTTAGTGGAGACTTTCATCACACTATGACTTGAAGTTTTACTGTGTGAGGATTTTAGTTCATTGTGGTATCTATGGCTGAAAGACATTCTACTCTAGAACTTAACTTGAATTTGTGTCAATAATTGGTATTCAGCATGCAGTTTTAGACAAGGAGACTTTGCTTACATGAGTTTGGTTTGATTATTAAAGTAAATGTAGACACAGGTTGATAAAACATGCTTCAATATCCTGTGGCTATGCCCTAAATTTGGAAATAATGACCCTTTAAAAGCCCTAAAAAGGCCCTAAATTTTTATATCTATCTATATCTATATATATGCAAAGCAGTTTAAAAACAATATATCATTCAGTGACCTTAAGACAAAGTACTCCCCCGTGGGGTTGCTGGGAGGCCTGTGAGTATAAATAACTTCCCCACCTTCTGGAAATTCTGTACTAGAAATTTCATCTTTTCTATCCCTAACTTTGTTTCTGCCTTGTTCCTTTTCTTCCTGTCACCTCCTTCTTGTCAATTTTCTGCCTTCTTGGTCCATTCTCCTGCCTTTTTTCAAGAAAGACTTAAAAGATAACAGTTCTCTCTTACACCAAAGTCATGATGGGCTGGGCCTGACTTGTGAGGTGGTTACCGGTTGCGTGACGCATTTTCGCTCATATTAAGACAACAATAGTTGCTGGCTGAGCATTCGACAAAGACAAAGATTGATTTATTTATTCTTTGATTTCGAGGAGAATGGAATAAGCATTCATGTGCTTTTTTTCATCCAGTCCCCCTGTGTGTGCAGGTGCCTCCGCAGGACAGCACCTCTACCTCTGTGGGTGTCTTCAGGTGCACTTTTTCGTGCTCCCTGCACTCTGCAGCAGACGCCTTGTGCTTGGGCTGCACACCGGAATTAATTTGGGGGTAAGCATGAAAAATGGACTGTGCACTTGTTTTTGAGATTGAGGACATAGAACAATACCAGGTAGTCAGGAGAAAGCCAGGAGAAGTGGGCGAGAGAGAACTCGAACTCAAACTCAAAAGATTTATTCACAAAAAGGCCATTGGCCCATACATGAAGGGGGTTGCCGAACTGCTTAGTATTTTGGTGGGGCTAAAAGCAATAGTAACGACAAAATGTTACCGTAGAACGAAAAGTCAGTTACAAAAATATGACTTAGGATAACAATATCTCTCTTATTCTGAAAGCTTTACACAAATATAAAGTGAGGCTGTGCACAACCTCAGGATGACTTGATGCCAGGAGTAAACAGAGTCTAAATAAATTAGGTTGTCTACTATATTTAACAGGCATGTAATTCTGCCTAAGGTCCTCTAATACTGGACAGCACAACATAAAATGTACTTCATCCTCCAGTGCTTGCTTACATAATGGGCATAGCAGCCTGAGGTCATCAATATCATGTTCTCTGTATCTGAATTTATGAATGTTTATATCTGATACACCAAGTCTAAACTTAGATAAAATTCTTTTCAAAGGTATATCCATATCAAGTTTTAAATAAGGTTTGACATCGTGCGAACTTATGAATTGTCTGTACATTTGAAATCTTTCACTACTTTGTATTTGATCACTCCATTGTTGCCATTGGCAGTCAGTCGATCCTTTGTCTGAAAGCGTTAATAAACTCTCTGCAATTTCCGACTCCTTGATTGAGCCAAACAAATCCAAACCCGAGTTCATACAAACAAGTACGTATTTGTGTAGCCCAGTTGTTTTTCCCTTTGACATCTAGATCATAAAGCATCTTGTAGGATTTAGAAGGTAGCCTGCTCTCATTCATATGCAGAATCTTAATCCAATATCTAACGCATCTTACATCAGCATTAACAGAGAGGGGATATCTATTAGTTTCACTATAAACAAGATCATTAGGTGTACGTCTATCTAAGCCTAAAAACAAAGCAAAGAGGTGCACTGATTCACAATGTATTACAGCTGCATCCAAGCCCCATATTTCTGCACCATATAACACAGTGGGTTGTATTTGTGCATCAAATATCTTAAAGAACAAGTCAAAAGAGTTATTATTCAATATTCGTAGTTTTTTCAACACATATAACAAGCTTTGTTTACCTCGACTTGCCAGATCTTTACATGCAGTTGTAAAACTAAGTTTTGTAGAAAAACAGATTCCTAAATATTTATATACATTAATCACAGGCATGACTTTTCCATTGTACAACCATTTTTCATGAGTAGCTAAATAACCACCTTTTCTGAATACAACAATATTACTCTTACTCAGATTAACCTTAAGATAAAGTGATGTTGCAGCACTGTTTAAGCTATTTAACTGCTTTTGTAAGCCTACAACTGTTTCGGATATCAGGATAACATCATCAGCAAGCAAAAGAATAAACAACTCTGTGAAATCTTGGGGGAAAGTGGCACCATGTTTACCATTATTGATGACGTCTCTGGCTAACTCATTGATAAAAACAGAAAACATTAACCCATCACCACTGCAACCGCCAACAAACGCCCTGGTAAAAATAGACCCAGTTTTCCTGCAAACGCCCCAAAACACCCTCAAATATGTGCTTACTATGGGCGCTGCCATTGTTGTTTACATAAACAAGATTCTTGTGAGAGTTGCCGCTTTGCGTGAACAAGAAGCTGCCATGTTGTTTTACACTTTACTGTGTCCAAATCAGTGAGGTTTTAAGAAAATTATGAATTTTTTAAGTTTGCTAAATAAATTTTGTTATGGGCAATGATTGGGATGTGTGCTGAGAGAGGATTTGGACACCCATAGATCAGATTTAAAGGCTTTTTCCATTGGAATATTGTTAAGACTGATAAAGCAGATGGGGTAGAGTGGCCTACAAGCTGTTGTTTACAAGTTTAGTAGAAGAGATCGTGATTGCCATACCCATAGCAAAAAGTGTTGAGGTATCGTGATTATTATTTTTTGGTTTGTAAACAACTGCATGAATGCAAAAATTTCCTGGCCCAGTGTGTACTTTATTTAATGCAGAATGCAGGAAATAACATTTCTTGTAGTAAAAGGTAGCATCTTTTTTTTGTGTGTAGTGACTATTGAAAGTTGTAAAAATTACTTCCCTTGACAGTTCTGAATTGTGTGAGAATGTACTGGGTGACCTCAGGGTGCTATGGGTTAAGGGGCTACATACATCACCCTGTTTAACACCAGTGGTACAGTATATTATGTCAGTCAATTTAGTTCCACATCTTATTCTGCTTTTGACATTCTGATACATGGCTCTCAAACATCGTAATAATTTACAGTTAACACTATTTTTCAGGAGAATAGGCCACAAAAGTTCCTGTTAATAGAATCAAATGCTTTTTCAAAGTTAATAAATGCTACATAGAGCTTACGGTTATGAGCAAAGTGTTTCTGTACAAATGCAAGCAGAGTAAACATATGGTCTATAGTGGAGTATCCTCTCTTAAAACCAGCTTGGTGCTCGCCTGTAATATTATTTTTCATAACCCATTCCTGTAACCTATTGTTAATGATAGTACTGTATATCTTAATACTTATATCATTAAGAGAAATTCCCCGGTAGTTATTAGGGTTATCAACATCACCTTTTTTATGTAATGTTAGTATTATAGATTCAGCCCAGTTATCTTGAAAAAGGCCATCATCAAAAATTTTGTTGAATAATTTTAGAAGGAAAAGCACAATATTTTCACCTCCATATTTTAGCAATTCACCAATGATTTGATCAGGGCCGGCTGCTTTCTTACTCTTTAGTTTTCTAAGTGCCACTAATATTTCATCTTTAGATATGGGACGATCAAAATCTTCCTCAGTTCCATCACTGTCAACATCAGTAATCATGGAGTTGGCTAATGAGTCTTTCTCCTGCAGGGTTTTGAAATGTTGAAACCATCTGTCAACTGATATACTATTCTTTGGCTTATTTTTTCTAAATGATGCCTTCTTAACACTTTTCCAGAACTGGATTTGAGAATCGATTGATGACATCATATCTGCAAGTAAGGTCTTATTATACTGTTTCTTTTTCCGTTGAAGCATGTATTTATATTCCCTTCTTGTGACAGTACAAGTTTTTGTCCTCGTTTTTTAATGTTTTTCAGAAAGTCTTCAAAAGTTTTCTGACCTTGTATTTCATACTTTTACAATCATTATCAAACCAAGTATCAATTGATGGACCTTTATTGGTATGTATCTGTTTCTTCATACATTCAGCACTGGCTTTTATGAAATCATTAAACAAATCTAGAGCTTCATTAATGTTCTCATCAATTATCTGAAAGGTATTAAAAAAATTTTCACACATGTTCACATCGTGGAGATTTTCTTTATAAACCGAGTTTGTTTTCACCCCATACAAACTTTTCTATAACAGATGGCTCCTCAGTTACCACACATGTATTACATACTAGATTAATATATAATTATACAGGGAGGTGATCAGAATCGGAACGCTTGGCAACAAACAAACGACATGAGTCAAACATCTGAGAGAACAAATCATCTGACACTAACAAATAATAATGAATACTGCATCCTCCATCAGAGATGTATGTATAGCGTCCTTGTTGGTCACCATTACATACGCCATTTAGAATTTGTAAACTAAGAGCGGTGCACATATTCAATAGCAATTTACCATAATTATTGATGACAGAATCTTCAGAATTACGATTGCTGCTGAGAGACGTACTTTTACTTCGGACATCTGGACTAAAGTCATTTTCTACATGCTGACAAGAAAAGTTTGAGGTCCTGCTGTTTAAGTCTCCACATAGTATTATATCTACTTCATCTAATGTCACCACACAATTTACTAAACATTTTTCCAACATAGCAATTCCATTATCATTGTCAAACATGTAATGAAAAGGCGATCTTCAGGTGGGATATACACACATACAAGCAAAACATTTCTTGATGTACACAATAGAGATTTGTCACAGAGAAAAGTGCAAATATTAGGGTATGGAACATCTAAACAATTCACAAGGGCAGTTAACTCATGCCTTATTAAACAAACTAATCCACTAGATCGCCTCCCTTGATGGCTAACTTTAATTGCCGACTTACAGAAGGCCTTATAGCCAGTAAAAACATGTCTGGACATTTTCCAAAAACATTTCTGTCAGACATATAAAGTCAAAGCTACGCACATAAGATACAAAATCTCTATCAGACAGTTTTGAAAACAATCCATTTACGTTCCAAGATAAAAATGAAAAAGTTTTATTTGTTTTATTTGCATTGCTACAATTCAATTGATCGGCACCATCTAGACTGACACTTTCACTAATTACATTGATATGACAAGACACGGTATTAATGCTTTCAACAGCATTATAATCATCAATTGAAGAAGGCTCTTTATTGGAAGACTGCCTACAACACTCATGGCCAGCTGGTATTACGCCTAGGCCAACGTCAGAGCTGTCTTTGTCTTGCCCTGCGTGTGTGTGGATGACACGTCACTCCTCACAGGGCAAAGCCCCATTAGGTGAGTGTCTGACTGGGGTGGAGTGACCAGTGTATCTTTACTTTTCCTACCCTGTGAATTGAGACCACGGAAGGATGAGTATATGGACTGGCGAACACCCTATCCTCTTCTTTGAAGATCGTTAAGGGTGACCCTTTCGCCATTAATGATCAAATGATCAAAGACCGTTCTCACATTTTTTCCATCTGCCCTAGCACTCTTCAAGTATGGGGTCAGATTGTGCCTAATTTCTCTAACAGTTTGGGAAAAAATCATCGTCTGCAAAAATCCTTTCAGATGAGTTTTTGCCTTCAATATCCTAAGCTTATCTTGATAAAAACAACACCTGGCAATAATGGGAGAGTTGGGTTTTGAATTTATCCTATGCACTCTATCAAACTTGACATCTGCTACATTTTTTTTCCAGTTGTATTAATTTTTATTAAAAAATTGTGAAAAGAACTATATTTATAATGTAATTGCTGTTGCTCATCTTCCAAGGGTTAACTCATTGAGGTTGTGCCGAACTTTTCCTTTACTGTGAAGTGCCGAAGCTTAAGAATCGGCAGGCTTACAAATTTTTAAGAAACACAAAGTGATGGTTAACTCAAGGGAAAGTACTCTAGCCTGTAGGGCAATCATTTTTCTAAACGCAGTTGCTTTCCTTGACCATAAGCTTGCCTAGTTTTTATCTTTTGGCCAATTTTGTTTGACATGTCAACAAATGATATCTTTGGGATTTCAGGCACTCCAGTGTTATGATTCTTTTAAAAAAAATTATTTGTTGTAAAAAAAATGACATCACATGGATTGAGCCAGCTTCAGGGAACTTTACTTTGGTGAAAAATCATCAAATTGCTTCAAGGGGACTAGTTGATGAATAGTTCAAGCCATTTAATTAAGATACCAACCCTAATTTTCAAAACTTTTTATTTTTCAGCATTCAGTGACATATTTTGGAAATTTGTAAAAAATAAATACAGTCATCTATTAAAAAACTGTGAAACAATCTCAAAAGAAGACATAAACTTTTCAGTGATGTATAATGTGTATGTCATTATCATGTTGGATAAGTCTGCTGAATTTTTCAAATATAGCCAAAATCATGCGTCACCACAAAATGGCGGGATCCATTTCACTGCGACTCCAATGAGTTAACCGACCAACCAACAAACTGTTCAACACAACAGTCTACAGTCCCTTGTGTGAAACACTTATTATTCTTAATACAGCTAGATTTAAGGAAAGAGCTATGACAGTAACCATATGGCCATTTTTTTTTTTCCATAACAATTGATAAAGTTTTTGTTATCAATCAATCAAAAAAATCAATAAAAATGCCTTTGGGGCCTTATTGGCCGTGGGGCACAACAAAAGTTTCTCCACTCCTGTCTGTCCTGGGCAAGCTTTGAAGGGTTCCCCGGGTTTGTTGGAAGGTCTTCAGCTCTGCTTAACAGTCCGAGCCAAGTTTCTTGGTCGCCTCGTTTGCGTTTCCCTGGGGTGTCCAGGGAGGCTTTGGGCGATTTTTTCCAGTTCCCGAGGGCAGATATGCCCAGCCACCCCATGCCATGCTGTGAGTTGGTCCATGCTTTTTTGGGTTGCAACGGGAAAAAAATTTCTTGGGGGGAATGGCTCGGGCCAGAAGATCCCAAATTCTTCTAAAATTTTCTTCGTGTGGAATTGGGATATTTTGTCGGGGTCCCTCAGTCATCCTCCAGCACCCGACCGTAAAAAAGGGGTGGAAAGTACACCCTGGTATAGTCTTATTTTTGGTTCGGGTCGATGGACGATTTCCAACATTTTCAGATTTCATAAGCATTTCTGCTTTGCTAATCCATTCTTGATTGCTGCCTGCTCCACCGTCAGCCTAACAGTGCCCCCCGAGGTACGGAATCTTCAGTTGTTGGAAAAAATTTCTCCATTCACTGTGCCGGGGGAGGGTTCTGGACGTTCAGTGCCCTTACCTCTGTCTTCTTTTGACTGTTTTCGGGCCCTACTTGCTGTCGAAAGTGCTGAGCGGGATGTTTTCTTGAATGTGAGGGTGGGTATTGAACAGTGCCAATCTCGGCAAAATCTAGGTCTTCAAGTGTTTTAGAAGGGGTCCATCTGAGCCCCGTGACTGGTCAGCTGTTGTTTGTCTCATCACCCCAATCAATTGTCAGGTTGAAAAGTATGCTGACAGGGCAGCCTTGTCTGACGCGGTTTGTACACTGAAATGGTTTTTCTATTTCCTCTCTGCACGTGAAAATTGTTGTAGACTCTTAATGACTTGGATAATCTCCTGTGGGAAACCATATGCTCGGGGTATGCGCATACACTTTTTTCGTGAAAGCTGTCAAAGGGTTTTTTCAAAAATTTCGAAGTTGAATACAGCTTCTCTGCCTTTTGTGCACTGTTCATGATTTACCGGGGGAAGATCGTCTATGCATCTTTTTCCCGGTCTAAAAATGCCCGTTTCCCTTTTTGAGTTTTTGGCCCTCCCCGGATCCCCCCGATGATGATCTTTTCCAAATCTTTCTGGGAACAGATAGCAAGGGGATTTCCCCCCATTGTTACAATTGTTCAGGGCCCCTTTTTTGGGGTCTTCACGTGACTCCTTCTGTCCCAAACCCGCTGGTAGCTGTTTCTCCTCCCAATCTGTAAAAAGTGGCTGTAAACTTTTGATGAAATTCTGGGTTGCCCTTTAAAAGTTCTGCGTTTAGGGTTTTCCTGGCCAGGGCTTTTCCATTCTTGAGAAGCTGTTGCTGCTATAATCTCTTCCTTCTTTGGGGGTGGCTGTTCACATTTTAATCAGATCAGGATTTGTACTCTGCCTCTTTTATTTTTGGGGGTGGGCTGTTGAGAACTTCGCTGAAATGTTCTGCCCATCTTGCACTTGTTTTTGCTTTTGTGGTATGTGGCCCTTTTTTATCTAGGGTTGGTGTTTCGTTTGCCCCGGGACTTGCCACTGACAGTCTTAGTGACTTTTACACCCCGTCCTTTTTCCCCTTTTCGGCGGCCTCCTCTGCTTTTCTTGCAATATCATCCTGTAGGTACCTTGTTGTTTTTGATTCTCTTCACAGTTTGGTTTGCTTCTCTGTATGTTGTTTTTACCTCTCTTTATCCCTTTTTGACTTGTCTCTAAATTTTCTTCTTTATTCTCTCCTGTTTTTCAAAGGGTTTCCAGGGGTCCCTGTAACCCCTTTTTCTTTCCTCGCCTGTCCTAAACGTTTCGCTGGGTGTTTTAGGCTGTCCTGACTTTTTTCCACATGGTGTTTTATTATCGTGTCAGGAGGGTGTAGTTTTCAGATCCACCAGTGCTTGAACTTTTTTTTTGAGCGGGGGGGGAAAGCACTCTTTACTTTGTGTGCGCAGTTTTTCCACATCAAAATTTTTTCTTGTTTTCCCCGGGCCGTTTTTTTTTCAGCTTCACTTTTTTTGGGGTTTCAGTAACAAGGTGGGGGATCATGCCAACATCGGCTCCCCTCCTACTTTTAACTGGGGCGATTCCTCCATTCCCCTTGATCATCAGGTGGTCGATTGGTTTTTTTTCTCTTCCATTGGGGGAACACCAGGGAACTTGGGATTTAGGGTGTCAAAAATGTCCCTCCAAGGCCAGGTTTTTGTCTGCAGAAATTCCCCCAAACTTTTTCCCTTTTCATTTTGCTGCCCATCCTTCTTTTCCCCTGGCTTTCTTTATTTGTGTTGTCTTTTCCGACTTTTTGCATTTTCACCCATCACTATCCTCATTCATGGGTTTTGGGGTGTTTTCATTTCAGCCTGTAAATTTTTCATAAAATGTATCTTTCTTTCTTTTCCACGCGTTTGGTTTTTGCAAGCATTGTATGATTGTGGTATTAGCATGCTTACCTTTCTTTTTTATCCTTATCATCCTGCTGTTGCGGGTTTCCTTCCATCGGGCTTTTCTCCATTCCTTTCTTCATGATGATTGCTACCGCTCAGGGTGTTGGCCTCTCCTCCCACTGTACAGCACTGTCTCCCTGTGCGGCTCTGTTTTGCCTGATCCGTCCATGGGTTTTCACTATTCGAGAATATGCAAAATTTTACGTCTCATCTCTGCTGTAACTTGCGCTAGTTTTTTTTTTCGAAAATGGTTTTTTACATTCCCGATCCTATCTTGGTTTTTTGTTTGGCGCTTAAGACTCCATCTTCTGTCATGGCTTTCCTTTTGGGTTTTCACCACTGCCATTCATACAGCATCTTTTCCCATGACTCTGGGAAACCCCTCACACCATTTTGTTAATTTCTTTCGTTGCTGTTTCCATAACAATTTTTTTTTTACAGAACAGGGGTTGTTAGCCCCGTGTCTAACCCCCCACCCGGGGGGAAGGTTCCACCTTTGTCCCCTTTTTTCGACATGCCTGGGTTTGGGGGCAGAGACCCATCTTGCGAGCTCGCTTTGCAACAACCCGGGAGCCCCAGGGGGGGAAGTTATTGTTACTATTTGATTAATTAATTTTTTTTCCTTTTTTATATTGAGGATAGGGAATAAGTTTAGGCTTTTTTCCCAGTCCCCCATGTGTAGGGTTTTTTGTAAATGTTACATTGTTCCCACCGCACAGAAGGGGCCCTACCTTTTGAAAAATAACGGATTCCCTATCAGATTTTTGCCTCAAAAAGGTTGTTGTGATGTCGCATTGCTTAGGCATGGGGGAAGTAGTGATAAACCCCCCCTAAAAAAACAACAAAACAAAAACAAACAAAAAAAGGAAAAGGGGAGGAATCTGAAGTTGGCCCGGGAGATTGAAAAACATCCCCCCCCTTTAAAATTTGTCAAATGTGCAAAGAATCGAACCGCACTTCAGGGACCCGGGGTTTAAAATTTGAATGGCCCTTAACTAAACACTCAGTACAGTTTCATAGACTTTATGATTAAATATATTGGGATATACGGTTGAATGTGCGCGCTGGGTTTTGTTTGGATCATAAGTGTTCCACCAAAATTTCTGAAGATTGTACCCCTCATTGATCCTTTTATCCCTTTTCTAAGTTTATCATGTTTGTTTCGGGGATAGAAACACCTTGTTTAAAGTAAATATGAGCTGAAAAAACAGGAATGACTTTTTTCTCGGGTAAATTTTCGGCGGTGAAAGGTAACCGTAGCCTGCTTGAAAGGATGGGTGAGAAACATGTATAATCTTAATGATTAAATATAAATTAGGATGTTGCCAATGATAATATGAGAGCTGACGGAGGTGTTGAAAGCCCCCTGCTTAAACGTCAGTCAACTCATCACCAATCAACATTGTCACCCTTATCCACCACACCAAGGCAGCAACCCATTTATCCTCCCCCTTCCCCCCCCCCCCCCCCCCCCCTCTTCCCTTTTCTTCCATCTGTGAAAACCTATACTTTTTCCCCCCTCACTAGACTCCCAATTCACCCGGGGGGAAATTTTTTTCCGGTTGCCACCACCGTTTTTGCCCACCATTAAATACCCACTTTCCAATTTTAGGGATGTCTAGGACCCCAGCAGATAATTATTTTTGTTGTTGTTTTTGAAAATGTTATTTTTCTTCCGGCAAGAATAGCCTACTTTTCTAAAGTCGAGTGGTTTTAATGTGTGCGCAAAATGCTTTGCTGCTTTTGCATTTGGGCCCCCGGTTTAGTCTTATCTGAAGGACTTTTTATGTAACTTGACTGTAAATTTTTTTAAAAACACAAATCTTGAGAAATTTTATTGAGGATGACGAATTGTGACTGATTACTTTGTTCCTACTGCCCTCATTTGTACTTGCCCTGTGGACCCCCCCCCCAAAAAAAAAAAAAAAAAAAAAAAAAAAAAAAGAAAAGAAGGAAGACAAAACTCCCTACCAAAAAAAATACGCAAAACCCCCTTCCTGACTATTTTGGTGCAGCTTCATTTTTTTTTCTATACAGCATTCCCGTCCTCGCTCAAAGGTATCTACTGTTTTTTGCAGATGCAAGTCCCCAAATGACACTGCAGTAAAGGGAAATAAAACCCCCCTACCCCGGGGTAGTAGTCATCTATCGCTCAAAAGTTTCACAAACCCCACATATTCCTGGCAAATCCCCTTCTGCCCCTTGACCCCGCAAAGCAAGCAGGGAGAAACGACGTCCAAGGCTCACTTTTGAGGAACCTGCAACTTTTAGCCGTCTGACCAGGGACTGCAAGGGTCGTCGCTGGTGTCTGAGGAATCTTCTGTGAAGCTCTTCTGTGGCACGACTTCTGACCTTGTCTCAAGTGCCATTTATTAACATGGATAAACTCGGGCCACCATCCACTTGTGCATTTACTTCCCAAAGCACCCAGACTATTTCTACTTTATGCTCAGACTTAGCTTTCGACATCTGCAACAAAGCCTTGCTCCCCTTTTGGGAACATGTCTGTGCTTTGAATGAAAAGGCCAGGAAAGCATATGAAGCTGGAAGTCCATCAACCTCATCCCCTCAATCAGAGGAAGACTGGAAAGCAGTTGGCAGCTCTACAAGGTCATCAGAGGAAGACTGGCAAGAGGTTGGCAGCCTTACAAGGTCATCAGAGGAAGACTGGAAAGCAGTTGACAGCCCTACAAGGTCATCAGAGGAAGACTGGAAAGCAGTTGACAGCCCTACAAGGTCACCCAACTTCAGCACAGAATCAGCTGATGCAGGTTTTGAGGAAGAAGACAGGCTTCATTCTGATAGTGGCAGTGTGGATTACTATGAAGCCGGTTCAGGATCATCTTCATCTCTGGCAGAAGCACAAGAAGCACATTCTCTTTCCATTAGGTCAGGTCCAACAGGTGAAAGTTCATTTGAGAACAGACCAATCCCAGAGAATCATAGGTCAGTAAAACTCAAAATCTGGCAGGATGACCCTTTTTCCACTTGGACCACCTCCTTCTATTCTGCAGCTTGGTTGAGTCCTACTGCTGGGAGTGATGCACATATCTTTTCCAAGGATGCTTCAACTACAGCGACACATCCTCTTGTTGTGCCCGGCTTTCGTGGTACTCGGCGTATGCCTTTGAGTACTGATATGCGTCCTCTCGGGCAGATTGCCGAGTCCCCAGACAGTGGTAGAACCGGTCCCCTGCTGGATGCTGGCCTCACAATGATGGATCAGCCTTCTGCTAGTGATTTATATGATACCAATATGACCTATCTGATCTCCTGTGAAATGCTCTTGTTGGACTTGGTCAATGCCCCCCGTGAGGAATCAGAGACCCCTCTGCCTGTGGCGGTGAGCAGACCAGACAGAAAAGCCATGGTGGAGCATGTGCTGAAGCTAGGAGCTGGCCTGGAGAAAAAGTCGCCCTCGGGGATGACTCCTCTTCACCAAGCTGTCCGGACCTTCAGTCCTGAAGTTGTGGAGGTTCTGCTCAACGCCTCGGCCAACGTGGAGGCCAAGACCTCGACTGGATGGACAGCGTTGCATCACGCCGTAGACGTCAATAGTGTGGAGAAAGTGAAGCTGCTGATCCGGTACCGTGCTGACGTCAACGCGAGGGCTAGGCATGACGTCACGCCTCTGCACCAGGCCTGCAGGGCCAGAAACTTGGACATTGTGGACGCTCTGTTGAAAGCAGGTGCACGTGTCACGGACAGGAATACATATCAAAGGACCCCCCTCCACTACGCTGTATTGGCAGGGGACCTGGACATTGTCCAGTGTCTTCTGTACTTCAAGGCTTGGACGGACGTTCATGACGTGTTCGGCATGACGGCAGAAACTTATGCCGAGGAATTGGGCTATGACGATATTGCCCAGGTGATGAAGCTTTGTGCAGCCCTATAATGCTGAAGGGACGGGATAGCTCAGTGGTCGGAGCACTCGCTTTCCACCAGCCAAGTTAAGCAGCGTTGAGCGTGGTTACCAGTTGGATGGGTGACCGTTTGCGCGCCTTGGCTTCAGTACAGCTCCCCCAGTTCACCCAGCTGTAAATGGGTACCATGATGATAAATGTTTAATGATCATGACGATGCTGTTCCTGAAATAAAAGGAACAGAAATCAACAACCTGTTTGATCTCTCTATAAAATCAAACACTATCACAGGTGTTAATTGTAGCAGGAACTGACCCCACTAGGTAAAAGGAAGGGGTGGGGTAATTTTAGCACTGGGCCCTGGACCCTTGACTGAGTGATGCTGGATTTGTGCCCTGTGCAAGATATTCTCTATCTCTTTCTCTCTATCTGTCCCGTAGTCTGACGACCGTGGGGGCACCCTCAAAGACTCAACAACCAGTTCCCTCCATTCCTCTCTCTGTTCTGCCTCTCTCAGGGTTTTGTTGAGTTCTAGGCCTGTCCATTCGCTGATGTTATCCTCCCAGCTCTTCCTTGGTCTGCCTCTTCCTCTTCCACCTCGGACAGTGCCTTGTAAAACTGTATTTGCAAGTCCTTTGTGATCTTGTGACATGCCCATACCATTTATGCAAGATATTAAAAGTGTTTATTTTGATAACAATTTCGTGTGTGTGTGTGTGTGTGAACAAGGGCAAATGCAAGCCTGTGTATGGTTTTTTAAAATTTTTTATAGATAAGATCTTAAACGAAAGTGCTCCTTTTTTTTAATTTACTTTTTAAAAAAGATGAGACAAGGAACCAACTTCTAATAATTATGTTGTATGCTTTTAGCGTATTAAACAAATGTACGGCAACAAGAGACTTTAAATTTGACTTTGAATTTAACGAACTATTATTAATCTAGGGGACTGGATAGCTCAGTGGTCAGAGCACTTGCTTTCCTCCAGCCAATGTTCAGCAGCATCCAGGGTGGTTACCACTTGGATGGGTGACGGTTTGCACACCTTGGCTTCAGTACAGTTCACCCAGCTGTAAATGGGTACCTGCCCTTTTTTATGGTCAGGGAAGGTAAAGCGTCGAGGGAAAGGAGATGGGCGCCGCCCTCAAAATGCTGGCCCCCTGGAGAAGTTGAGGTCTCTGATGCCTCGCTTCCCTACAACCACATAGGTTATGGGACACTTCCAGCCCCCCCACCCCCCCCCCCTCCCTTTTGTTAAAACCTTTTTATTTGAATACTTCTCTCAGCTCCCACTAGCGTGCATTTTGCATTGGGTGGTAGTTATGGAGACGCCATCATCAAACTCTTGATCCAGTTTGGTTTCCACCCACATAACTTCTAGGCCATCCTGCACATGGAGGTCTGCTCTAGGTTTGCAATGCAGCTGGTTCTTCACATAAATAGCACCGCCCCGGCCCCCCCCCCCCCCCCCCCCCCCCCCCCCGGGGGGTCGGGGAACGGGACTTAAAAAAGGGAATGGACGGGAAACCAATCATCATTTTAAAAAACGGGTTTTCCAAAACATAAAAAAAACCGACTTTTCAATATTCCCTTCCACAGTTAAAAAAAAACACCCAAAACTTTAGGCATTTCTCAGAAACAGTCATAATACCGACTTTTCAATATTCCCCTTCCAACATTTTCAAAAAACACACCAAACTTTAGGCTTTTATCAAAAAGTTTTAAATTCCCTTTTAAAATTTTCCCTTAAAATTTTAAAAAACAAAAACTTTAGGCTTTAACGTCAAAAAAAAATTTTTTATAAAGTGATTCGGGGTTTTTTAACAAAAAAAAGGGGTTTTAAAATAAAGCAGTGTTGGGGAAAGGGCCCTTTTCCCGGCATCCGCGTTCCGGCAAGGGAAAAACAGGAAAGGGCACTTCACAGAACAGTCTGTAAGAATGGTTTGGATAGAAAATAAAAGAAGATGAATAACCATAGACACTGTTACTTCTTCTTCTTCTTCATGTGCCAGGTCTGTTGCAGACATCGGCGATTATGGCCTTCCATTCCTCTCTGTTGTCAGTTCTCCTGATGAGTTCATTGTTGGGGGATTCTTTCCTCGTTACGTAGCTATTCAGACTGTCTGTGTCTTTTGTGCGTTGTCTTCCTCTGTCTTTGGTACCACAAATCTTTCCACACAATATTTGCTTTTCTATTCCATCAGACACTGTTACATTATATGGATAACGTAAATACTACATAACAAGGAACTGCAAAAGCATAGGAAGTGCTTAGGAAACCTAATTTTCTAGTTGATGCAAGAGTTTTTACATGATAGCCACCAACCCTGGTTCAATACAGACACACTTCTATGCCCTCTAAGTTGCTGTATTTCGAAGTACACAAAACAAAACAAAATATAGCCAGGGTTGTTTTAAATGCACACGAAAACATTATAGCCTGTCTCTTTAAATGGACACTAGGGCTATGTCGAAAAAGCGCACAGTGAAAGAAAAACCAACCAAAACCACCCCCTCCCCCCCCCCCCAAAAAAAAAAAAAACAAAAACTTGCCAGGGTGGTTTTTATGTCTCCTCTAAAATAAAATCTGATCACCTTAGTTGTTTCATTTGAAAAAACAAAAAAACAAACCCAAAACGTAGGACACTGGAATGTCTCGTCTGAAAAAAAATCTGGCGACACTGGTCTATTGTCTAATCTGAAATACTAAGATATTGGTCGAACCCGAAAAATGAAAAATACTCTTTCTCCCATTCACTATATCTTGAGTGGTGGGCTGGGTGCTAGTCTTAGGGATGAGATGAGAAACCTAGGTCGCTTGTACAACTAACATTTATCGCACGTGAAAGAGCTTACATTTATAATAGATGGCGGAAAATGCCAACAGCTAAATTGTCATTGTCAGCGTTTTGTGCATTTTACTCAAAATGACAAGAACCAGAAGCATGAGTGATGTCCCCACACAGCAAGGAGCAGCCCCGGTGACAAGTAAAAGCAAGTCTGTCAGCCAAGACCCTGACAAAGATCTCGTTTGTGCCCGAAACTTTTCCCCCCATCCATTAGACCATGAGTGGTGGTCTGGGAAGAAGTGGAAGAAGCCACGCCAGCAAGATCATGCTCAAAGTTATTTTGAATTGACTCAAGAAGGAGGCAGAAGAACACCTTGCAGAGGAACAAGCTGGGTTCAGGGCAGGCAGGAGCACAATCAAACAGACTTTTAACTGCCACATCCTGATGGAAAAACATCTTCAACATCAGAGAGACCTGTTCCACGCTTGCTCCTGATATTAAGCAGCGTATAACACATTTAGGTATTCATCGCCCCAAAACCAGATGGGGAACACAGGCAGGCCGACGTCATCGCCAGTGGTGGGCTTCCCTCTCCTGTGTCTCCCCCCTCACCTCTGATGTCACTTCTGTTACCCCTGACAATGCTTCTTCCCCATGCTGCCGTCCACCCGCCCCTTCAGCTTTTGATTGTTCTGTTGTTTGTGACTCTGATAATGTTTTTTGTTCTGATGATGATGATGTATACCATGATGTGTTTCAAACACAGAATCCCCTGATTAGCACAGTTCTTTCACCATCTTCTACTCCTGATTCACCATCCAAACTCTTGTCTGTTCTTCCGCTAGCCGCATCTCCACCACCACCTTCGTCCTCTTCCTCTGATGCTTGTCCAAACTCACCATTTTCATCTTCGACCTCTCCACCTCCTTCAGATCTCCTTCAAGTTTGTTTGTTCAATGTGCAGTCTGTCTGTCCAAATGGAAAAGCCGACTACATATCTGATTTCATCTCTGAAAAAAACATTGACTTAACCCTCCTCACCGAAACTTGGCTTAAACCACATGGCCATGAGCCAAAAATAAAACAGATGACTCCTCCTGGATATAAAACTATTTCTTTCCCCCGACTCTCTCGAGGAGGTGGGATTGCCATCATTCTCAAAGACATATTGGAACCATCTCTTTTTTTCAGTAACAACCTTCAATTCTCACATGAATCTATTGAAGTTTGCGAAATCAATCTCAACCTACCTGGCCACTCTATTACTATCTGCTGCCTTTACCGTCCACCTCCCAGCCGTAAAAACAACCTAACATCTTCTCTTTTTCACCAAGAATTCCAGTCACTCTCGACACTACAGCCTCTTCACTACTAAACTTATAATTCTTGTGACTTCAACTTCCATTTCGACAACCAGTCTTCTCAGATGTCAAACGTCTTTCTCTTTCTCTGTCCCAACCATCTCTCTCTCTCAACTGGTAAACGAAGCAACCCACAGATCCTGGTCATATTTAGACTGGCTGATTACTAAATACTTCATTTAATCTTGTCACATCTGTTTCTGTCACCGACGAACTGCATTCTGATCATTCCGCCATTTTTTTCCATCTCAACATCACAAAACCTGCCAGAAAGAAGAAACATAATAATCGGAAAACTCCGCTACCAACCGTGCTCCTAGCCAATGTCCAGTCCCTACGTTCCAAAACCGACGAGCTTCAAGCAAACATCAACTACCTACACCAATATAACAAAGCCGGAATTCTTGCCTTTACCGAAACCTGGCTGAGTCCCGCCGTACCGAACTGCGACCTCTCCATTGACGGCTTCGGTCAACCCATTCGGCTTGACAGAGACTCACACGCAACGGGGAAGGCACAAGGCGGAGGTTTGTGCTTCTACATCAACGAGCGTTGGTGTGGTGATGTTAAAATTAGAACTACGCTATCCGTGGAGGACATTGAACTGCTCTCTGTTTCGCTCCGGCCTTTTTACTTACCACGGGAATTCCCGCAATTATTTTTCACTTTAGTTTACATTCACCCCAAAGCAAAAGTGGCTAGAGCAACTGAACATATATTAGATCACCTCCATGTGCTCGATTCTATATCCCCTGATGCCCCTAAGTTTATCCTGGGTGATTTCAATAACTGTTCCCTTACTAAACTACTGAAGAACTATGAACAGTATGTGACCTGCCCTACACGAAGAAACAAGACCTTAGACTTGTGCTATGGGACTGTAGCAGGCGCCTATAGATCATTGCCTTTGCCTCCCCTGGGATCATCTGACCACAACTGCGTTCTTCTTGCACCCATGTACCAGTCAGTGTTTCGGCGCCTTCAACCCATAGTCAGGACCGCAAAAAAAATGGACTGCTGATAGTATAGCTAGTCTGCAAGGCTGCTTTGATTGCACTGACTGGGATATGTTTTATGATGTGTGTTCAGATCTGAATGAGCTCACTGATGTTATTTGTTCTTATATTTCATTTTGTGTTAGTTGTGTCATTCCAACTAAGGAGATAACCATTTACCCCAATAACAAGCCTTGGGTTACAAAGGATCTGAAACGTGTTTTAAACAAAAAGAAAGTAGTATTTTACACAGGCACAGAACAACAAAAGAAGGAAGTAAACAAAGAAGTCAAAGCTGCTGTTGCACGGGCCAGACATATATATAAAAATAAGATAGAAGACAAGTTTGCGAGGAACAATTTTCGTTCTGCATGGCAGGGTATCAAAAATATGTCTGCAGTAAATATGGTAGGTGTCCAACATAGGTCAAAGATCAGTTTGCAGGGAGTATGTGATAACAACTTACCAGACCATCTAAACACATTTTTTACTCGCTTTGAAAAGCATGATTTCTCAGATGAATTAAATGATCTGAAGCAATCCCTAGTTTCTGAGAATAGCGTCATTGTTGATGAAGAAATTATCTGTAAGCACTTAAAGGCAATAAATATGAACAAATCTCCGGACCAGACGGTATATGTGGAAGAACCCTGAAATTCTGCGCTACTGAGCTTGCCAGTGTCCTTCAACACCTGTTCCAGGCCTCACTGGATACTTGTCAGATTCCTGTTATTTGGAAAACTTCCAATGTAATACCTCTTCCAAGAAACCCTATCCTTCTCGGCCTAACGATTTTAGACCTGTAGCTCTCACATCTCTTGTGATGAAAACGCTGGAAAAGATTGTAAAATCTCTCATTCTTTCTGTAAGAGAAAGACCTTGACCCACTGCAATTTGCATACAGGTCTCGAAGGGGCGTCGAAGATGCCAAACTATTATTTTGAACAAGTTGTATAGCCACTTGAAACACCTGACTCTCATGCCAGAATATTGTTCGCTGACTTTAGTTCAGCTTTCAATACAATGCAGCCTCACGTTCTGGTTAACAAAATAATTTCAAAATTTGACGTAGACAATCAACTTGTTCGTTGGCTGATTGAATTTTTAACCAACAGACCACAGCGTGTTTGGCCAACAAAATATCTTCTTCGGTTAGATTTACCTGCACTGGTTCTCCGCAGGGTTGCGTCCTCTCACCACTTCTGTACATCTATACACAGATGATTGCAGAAGCAACTATGGAAATTCCTTTATGGTAAAGTTCGCAGACGATAGTGCTCTGTTATCCCCTCTTATTCCGGATCAGGCTTAGACCATGGTCCAGCCCTCACCGAGTTGTACACTGGTGTGACGAGGCCTATCTGGAGCTAAGATGTTTCTAAAACTAAAGACCCTTCCTATCGACATCAGAATGTCAGGGCATACCTCCTAAGAATATTATTATCCATAACAAGAGGTTGAAAACGTTTTGAACTATAAGTATCTGGGGAACTGTTTTGACCACAAGTTAAAATGGGACGTTAACACTGACGCTATTGTCAAAAAGGGACAACAACGTCTCTGTATTTTCTTGAGGAAACTGAACTCAATTTTTGTAGACAAAAAGATCTTTTCTTGTTTTACATGTCTTAAATAGAGGAGTGTTCTAAGTTTTGCTTTATTTGTTGGTACAATAAACCGTAGTGTTAAATACAAAGAAATGGCACTGCAGAGATTTGTAAGAATCTGTCAAAAATAATTGGAAAAGAACAAAGAGATCTCATGCGTTCTGCATCAGCCAGCTTGTAGCCAAAGACACAGCCATTTTGGCTGATCTTCTCATGCTTTTGTTTCCAGAATTTCAAATGTTGCATTAGGAACGCCGTTTTCAGTGTCCCATCAGCAAAAAACAACAGAAAAGAAATTCTTTTGTGCCCTAGTAAGCATTCGACTTTCGGAATTCCACAATGATGTGGGACTTCCTAGTTCTTACTTTCTCTTGAATTATCTGCCTGATTGTCATTGTTACGAGTGTAGTCAATACATAATTGTGTGTGTGTTTGTTTTGTGTGGGGGGTGCGTGGGTGTGTAAAATAAGCTGTGTTTGTCAATGTTTAAAAACTTTAAATTCTATTTTGGTGTATGGTGGGGTTTTGTGCTGGGCGTTTCGCACCCACGTAGTGCGTGGTACGTGCTGCTATATGCGTGCGTAAAAAAAATTTTTTTATGTCTTTTCAAGGGGTTTTTTAAATTGTGTTCACAATTGATGTTGTGCCATGCGCGCGGTGGTGGGTGGTGTGGTGTGTGTGTGGGGAATTTTTTAAAAACCAATTAAAATATGCTTTTGTGTTTTGATATTTTTGTGAGTACAATCTGTGTCGTTTGTAATTGCCTTCAGGGGTGAAAAAAGTGTTTTTGATTTTGACTTTGACTTGATGCTTGACATGTTATCTTTGCAATTTGGGTTAGACATTCTACTTCTTTCCCAAAAGTTTCCCGAAGTTTTTCAAAAACCTTGCCCAACTGACCTTCGATCCTATAACACTTTCCGCCAACTGCTTGATGAGCATGCCCTCCTATGATATCCCCCCTGACAGACCCTGTGCGCCATGGTTCCCCACATCTTGATGCGAAGCGCAAACGCCGGCAATAGAACGGCAGTGGCGGAAGTAAAAAACAAAAATCAAAAAACAGCTTTTCCCGAAAAAAGTAAAAATCTTAATCCATTCAGAAAAAGACAGACTATACTTTTCCACTTCTTGTGCTAACCCAAAAAAACTCTTTTTCCCACCTAAATTTCCCTTTGGATCTGAAAAAACAATCTTGCTAAACCACAGCTGTTGAATTCCCATTGAATTTTCTGCCTTCTTTTCAGAAAAGTTCGAAACATCGCCCCAGATGGATCGACTTAATTCCGCGGCCTCTGCCCCTTTCACTGGCCCCCTCTCTTTTCTTCACCCCAAGTGAAAAGAAATCATGACAATCTAAAGGGAAAATGATATAAAATCATGCGACCTTACCCCACCCCTGCCCCTTTTTTCTCAAAATGTTCACAAATTGGCTTTATCCAAAAATAGAAAAATATTTTTGGGGTCGGGAAATTTTCCCATCAGTTTAAACAGAATAGTCAACCTATGAAAGGAGACCTGCCCCAAATTGAAGATTTATGGGCCCTGTCTAAAATTTTCCTTTTGTCTTGTCTAGAAAAAATTTCCCCAACACCCGCACCTTCTTCCCAATGTCCTTCCCCCTTTTCATCGCTATGCCCAACCCGAGGGAAAAACCACCCTATCCACTTTTAATACCTTCTACTTTTCTTCAAAAACCCCCTCCTCACTTTTTTTACTTATCTCGCCTTTATACCATTACCAATTTTTTCCCCCAAAAAACTTTGGGTATTAACCACATCCCTTTTTTACCTCCCTCACGACGGTTCCCAAATTGTAAACAAAATTCAATCAAAACTGTCAAATTAAAGGGGGGCCCCACTATCGGGCCCTTTTTTTTACCTCCACTTCCATTAAATTAAAAAAACCCACAAAATGATCCATTTCTTTCCGAACCCCTCAGGCATGATATTGAAAATTCCTTCCTTGAAAAATATTTTACCCCTTCAAGACATTCAAAAGGGATGATAGAACAAGTTACAACTTTCCGTAACCGAACCCCAGCACTGGGGACCCAACATACACTTTCCTCTTTGCAACGACTTTGAATTTCGGCAATAGTCAGTTCTTTGCCCCAACTTGTGAAGTTTTAGGGGGTTTCTTGAAAAACCCCCTCTTTGAAAAATTCATCACCCGACTGCCGTTTGCTATATCAATTACGGGCATAAGCGCATTCGAAAAAATCTGTCAGATGAACTTCCAAGTTGTCACATCTCTCATTTTTTTCCGTTTAGATCTGTAATTCTTTTTTTGGGGGCCCTCCAGATCATTTCCACTTCTTCATCGAATAAAAAACTTGCGTGGCTGTCCAAAGAAAAAAAAAAATCTAAAACACTTCCCCCTCTTCTGGTTCTTCATGGTGCCCTTTCCCCAAAAAGATGGAGTATAAAATAAATCCCCTTGTTTCAAATGTTCCAAAAATATGCACCTTTATTCTGTCTGTCTTCACCTGTACATTTCCCCGCCCCCTCGTTCAGCGCAGATACTTTGTGTTTCGAACACCCAGTTAAAACAACCTGTTGGCCGTCGCCCCTTCTCTCTTTCTGCCCATCACTGGAATGACCTCCCTCTTTACTTCGCCCAAAGCCTTTACTTGATCCTTCAAAAACGCCTCAAAAAAACATTTTTTTACCCGAGATTCCCCCCAATTCTGTCCCTAATTTTCAACAGCTCTTTCCCCCTTCTAAGTGTTTTTCCCTGGTGGTGTGTGTGTGTGTGTTAAAATTTATTTTGTCTTTTTCCTTTTTTGATATTAGACGGGGGGGGGGGGGGGGGGGGGGGGGGATGAGTTCAAGGGGGGAGGGTGTGGTTGGTACTATACAGGAGAAGGAATTTCAGGGGATCAATGCATGCGAAATGATAAAATTTGAAAATAAAAAATATAGAAAAATAACAACCAAAATTATAGAAAAAAAAACCCACCGTTACATTACTAACCTATTGAACTACAATAAACAACAGGAAAATGCAATTCTAACAATTTCTAACAAAATCAGTAATTCCAATGAAAAATATAAATAAAATTTCAACTACTGAATTTCACGTGAAAAAACCCAAACCTATCTTAATGTGGGTAACCCCCTCCCCTGCCCTCAAAAGAAACCCAAGAAGCAACTCCTCCCTCCCCCCACCCACCCCCACCCCTGGAAGAAAAAAGCTCAAACAAGAGCGAGAAACACCCAACAACAGCCCAAACCCAATTACAAACACAATATCTCTAGCCCCCTCCTCTGATACAAACGAGATAAACAATAGGAATGCAACAAATGTGAAACAGGAGGCATATAGCAAAGAAAAAAGGATAATGATAATTAAAAAAAAATCTAACAAGCTCAAAAACATAATTTCTGGACTAGAGCGTCTTTTAAGTCCAAAGCAATTACAATAACAAACCAACTGGACTATGCATAAGCATCTGAAAAAGTCGTACATAAGTAAAGACTGCTAAAATATTGTGATGAAGAGGATGCTATCAAACGGGAATGTCCCCTTTTTAAAACTGCGGCATGTTAATATATGATCTGCTGTTATATTATTACCGCATATGCAAAAAGATTTCCAGCATATTTTGTCTTGAGGCAATTCAATTTCCATCTAAAAGTAAGGAAACAATCTGCTTTGAACATATACATCATGTTCTCTTTATTTTGAGGAAAGACTCAATTTACGTAATTCTTTGTGTGGCGTTAGAAAACCCAAGTCCCCTTTCCTCACACTGAAAAAACTTTTGTTGGATTTTATTAAAATATGATAACACTCTTGAAATGAAAAGGGGAGTACTAATTGTGTCACCTCTGATAAACCCTTCGCTCCTCTTTTTTGCAAGAATGTCAACTTTTTCATTGTAGTAAAATCCACTGTGGGATGGAATCCAACAGAAAGTTATTTCTGAGCATTTAATGATAAAAGATTAATCAAATGGCATATTTCAATGACGACTTCAGATCTAACATTTGTTTGCAAAGAATTAAATGCATAAATTTCTGATTTGGAGTCTACACAAAAAAAATTTGAAAGATTGTTTTAGGAAAAAATGGTGAGAAACTTTAGGGCCATCAATATTGGATTGTTCTGCTGAAAATATTGATATACCTTCTCCAAGATGAAAGTGGTTTTCAGTTTTTAGATCTGGTTGATGTAAGCAGCATCGCATTATTATCTAATACTGAGCCATTGTGTATACTTTTAAATGATTAGGATATTTGGGCTTCCAAAAGAATTTTGGGGATGAGAAGATACTAAATTGATGTTGTCCTTTTCGATAGATCAAATAATTGATGTCAAACCTTGCTGGTTTGGTTCCCCGAATGGAATAGGGGGTAAAACAAACGGTTGTGCCTACATTTTCTGTTGGGTCCAACCCAGCGTTTTGTAAAATTTTGGTGTGTGTGTTATGCGTGTGTGTGTGTGTGTGTGTGTGCGTGCGTGCATACGTGCGTGCGCATGGATTTGAAATCTGTTGTTCATTATGTTTAAGGAGAGTTGCATGCCTGTAAATGATTGAGTGCAAGCGCTTCGATTTTTTTTTATACAAGATTCAGCGCTATATAAATTCCATATATTATTATTATTATTAAGAAGCCATCTGCAGTTTACCAGTAGGAAAGTCCCCAGGAGCAGACAACATACCAGCAGAGCTGCTCAAGCATGGTGGCGAAACAGTCATCACACATGTTACAGCTATCTGTCAGGAGATTTGGGAGACAAAACAGTGGCCAACAGAATGGACACAATCACTCATCATACCTCTGCCCAAGAAGGGGAATTTACGCCAATGCCAAAACTATAGAACAATCAGCCTCATCAGCCACGCCAGCAAGATCATGCTCAAAGTTATTTTGAATCGACTAAAGAAGGAGGCAGAAGAACACCTTGCAGAGGAATAAGCTGGGTTCAGGGCAGGCAGGAGCACAATCGAACAGATTTTTAACTGCCACATCCTGATGGAAAAACATCTTCAACATCAGAGAGACTGTTCCACACTTCATCGACTTCAAGAAGGCTTTCGACAGAGTATGGCACGAAGGCCTGTGGCAGGTCCTCAGAATGTTTGGCATTGAAGAAGGACTAGTGCAAACCATTCAAGCACTATGCAACACCAAAGCAGTGCAGTCCTTCTGAACAATCAGGTCGGAGACTACTTCAAAACCACAGTTGGGGTCCGACAAGGATGCTGTTATCTCCAGTCCTGTTTAATCTGTTCTTGGAAAACATTATGAGAGAGACCCTCCATGACTTCCACTCTACCATCTCCATTGGCGGCAGACCCCTCAACAACTTGCGGTTTGTCGATGACATTGACCTCATGGGCGGAAGTAACACAGAGCTGCAAGATCTTACGACCAGACTTGAGAACAGAGCTGGAGCATATGGGATGGAGGTGAGCTTGGAGAAAAGTAAAGTACTTGTGAACAGCACGAACAATGGCACTGCTAAAAATTACATGATCGGCCAGCAACTGGAGGAAGTAGACGCTTTTAAATACCTTGGTGCTACACTCTCAAAGGACGGGCGATCGACGACAGAAATCAAAGTCAGACTAGCCATGGCAACATCTTCCATGACAAAACTCACCACCAGATGGAAAAGTAAAGAGATCAGTTTCCCAATCAAACTAAAGCTCTACAAAGCCCTGATTCAGACTATCCTGCTGTACGGAAGTGAAACCTGGACATTGACTGCTGAAACAGCAAAGCGAATCCAGTCATTTAAAACAAAATGCTAGAAAACTGCTGGGCATATCGTGGAGAGAACGAGAATTTGTTAAGAGCCAAATAACACGGCTGGCAGGTCCATAGGAACCCCTTCTCACCATCGTCAAAAAGAAAAAGCTGACATGGTTCGGCCACGTCACCTGCCACAACACTCTGCCAAAAACAGTACTGCAGGGAACACTTGAAGGTGGCAGAAAGAGGGGAAGACAGAACAGGTCATGGATGGACAACATCAGAGAATGGACCAGGATAAATGACTCGGCTTTACTGCGCAGAGCCGAGGACCGAGATGGATTGAGGAGGCTTACCATGGCATCGTTAGGACAATGTACAGAGGAGGCGCAGCAGCATAGATCGCGAGAGAGATGGCAGAATACCAACTGCACATTCTTGGAATCAGCGAGTCCAGATGGACAGGAGCTGGAAAAATTAAGCTAGCATCAGGACAGACAGTGATATACAGTGGAGACGAACAGCTACACGAGGGAGGAGTCGCCATCATGATGAGCCAGGACACAGTGAAGTCTCTCATGGAATGGACACCAGTCAACAAGAGGATCATTATAGCAAGATTCTACTCCAAATACAGACGGATGACAGTCATACAAGTGTACGCACCGCACAACGAGAGGGAAGACCAGGAAAAGGAGCAGTTCTACCAACAACTCCAGGAAACAGTGGACGGGTGCAACAAGAACGACATCATCATCATCATGGGAGACTTAAACGCAAAAGTGGGAAATGACAACACTGGATACGAAAGGACAATGGGTACTCATGGACTTGGGAGACAGAACGACAATGGACAGAAACTATGCGAGTTTAGCCAGCTGAATGGATTAGTTATCACAGGAACTCTATTCCCACACAAAGACATTCACAAAGTAACATGGACATCAGCGGACGGAAGAGTGAAAAACCAAATTGACCACCTATTGATCAGCGGACAGTGGAGATCATCAGTACAAGACTGCCGAGTACAGAGGGGAGCAGATGCCAACAGCGATCACTACCTGGTGAAGACGAGGATCAAGTTACGACTCAGCTCACGCAGAAACAACAACAACACCGAGACAAGACTGGACGTTGAACGACTGAAGGACGAAGATATAAGAAAGAAATTCTGCAACGCAGTGAAGACCAAGGAGGCACCGTGGTCGAGTGGTTTAGGCGGTCAACTCGTGATCCAGAGGTCGCGGGTTCGATCCCCGCTCGGCTCGGTGTTGTGTCCTTGGGAAAGACACTTTACTCCTATTTTCCTCACTCCACCCAGGTGTACAAGTGGGTACCAGCTCAGCTGGGGAAGTATCTGGCGACAGACTAGCGTCCTGTCACAGGGGTGGTGAAAAACCATCAGTTCGCTTAACGCTACAGAAACCGGGATAAGCTCCGGCTCTATGGGCCTTCTGGCTCGAAAGAACATACTTTTTTTTTTAGTGAAGACCAAACTCGAAGAGAACAGAACCGAAACTGAAGATGTAGAAGAGGTGTGGGAACATCAGAAGAACGCCTACATCAAATCAGCAGAAGAGGTCCTTGGCTACAGAAAGGGGAAGAGCAAGTCATGGATCAGTGAGAACAGCTGGAAGCTGATCGATGAGAGGAAGCGCATCAACATAAGAATCAACAGTACACACTCGGAGAGGATACAGAATAGAATGACGGAAACATACAAGGAAAAAGACAAGGAGGTGAAAAGAAGCGTACGAGAGGACAAGAGGAGATGGATGTCAGAAAAAACAGAGAGAGCGCAGAACGCAGCAGAGAATGGGAGACAGAAAGAACTGTACAGCATTGTGAAACAGCTCACCAACCAAGGCACTAGACCAGTAGCAGCAGTGAAGAATAAGAACGGGGAGCTGCTAAAGAATCAAGAGGCCAGGCTGAGGAGATGGAGAGAACACTTCCAGGAAGTTCTCAACAGGGATGCACCGAATGAACCACCACAAGATGACCAGGGGGAGGTGGAAGAACTAGACATCTCAGCAGAAGAACCAACCATCCATGAAATCAAGAAAGCACTGAAGACCCTAAGGAACGGAAAAGCACCAGGAGAAGACCAGATCACAAGATCCAGCAGAGATGCTAAAAGCAGACATTGAACAGACCGGCAAGGAACTCAAACGGATCTTTGACCTCGTCTGGGAAAAGGAGACAGTACCAACACAATGGACGAAAGGACTCATATGCAAGATTCCAAAGAAAGGAAATCTTCAGGAGTGTGGAAACTAGCGTGGGATTACACTACTACCCTTGGCCAGTAAGGTGCTCAGCAAGATCCTCATCAACAGAATACAAGAGGGAGTAGATGCATCTCTCAGAAAAGAACAAGCTGGATTTCGAAAGGGGAGGGGAACTGTCAGCCAAATATTTATACTCAGGAACATCTTGGAACAAGTCAACGAATGGAACGCGACACTGTACATACACTTCATTGACTTTGAAAAGGCCTTTGACTCCATACACTGAGACAGTCTCTGGATCATCATGCGTCAATATGTAATCCCACAGAAACTCATCCAGATGGTCAAGACAATGTACAAGGACTTTCAGTGCTCCGTCATTGTTGACAACGAAACAACAGACTGGTTCCCAGTGATTACCGGGGTGAAACAGGGATGCTGCATGTCAGGATTCCTCTTCCTTCTCGTGATAGACTGGGTGATGAGAAGAACAGTGGAAGGTGAGATAAATGGGATAAGATGGGACTTCATGAACATGTTAGAAGACCTTGACTTTGCAGACGACATCGCCCTCCTTTCATCAACCATGAACCATCTACAACACAAAACTAAAAGACTGGAAGACAACGCAGCAAAGGTTGGACTCAAGCTGAATGGACAGAAGTGCAAGGCCATGAAAGTAAACAGCAGGAACATCGACGGTCTGAGGGTTGGAGATCAGGAAATTGAAGAGGTGGAGAACTTCACCTATCTCGGAGCAAACGTCACCAAAGACGGAGGAGGAACAGCAGACGTCAAGAAGAGAGTAGCACTGGCCAGTGCACAGATGAAACGATTATCCAACATCTGGCAAATGGGAGACATCGGCAGAAAAACCAAAGCATCCCTTTTCAAGAGTCTTGTTTTGTCAGTTCTTCTCTACAGATGTGAGACCTGGAAATTAACGAAAGGAGAAGAAAACTAGACATTTTCCAAACCAAATGTCTGAGGAGGATCTTCAAGATCCGATGGCAAGAACACATTGCCAACAAGACAGTCTTGGTAATAGCAGGAGCAAAAAAAATCAGCCAGGAGATTAGAAGACGGAGATGGAACTGGATCGGACATGTCCTAAGAAAGGACAGGAGTGACGACTGTGCTGTTGCTCTCGGATGGACACCTGAAGGGAGAAGGAAAAGGGAACGCCCAAAAACAACATGGCGACGAATGGTAGAAGAAGAGCGGAACGACGCAGGCTGGAGCACGTGGAACGCCGCACGACGCACAGCTGCAGACCGGAACCAGTGAAGGAATGATGTTCAAGCCTTGTGTGCCTCCTGGCACAGAGAGAATTAAGGTAAGGTTAAGGTACCACGGCATCGTCTTTCGTGTCTCCTCCACGACAGCCAAGGTTACGGGACTGATGATGATGATGGTGGTCTGGGCGCTAGTCTTTCGGATGAGACGAGGAGGTCCCGTGTGTTACACAAAATTTTCAACGCACGTAAAAGAACCCTCGGCAACAAGAGAGTTGTCCCTGGCAAAGTTCTTAGAAAAAAGCCACTCTGGTAGGGAAACAAATACAGTTGCAGACCAAAAAAAAGGGTGGCGCTGCTCAGGGGCGACGCGCTCTCCCGGGGAGAGCAGCCCGAATTCCCGAATTTCACGCAGAGAAATCTCTGACTTAAAGTGGTATAAATAAACAATAAAGAAACCTGACTCCGACTCGAAAAAGCAGTCAGTGGAACCGGGCTGTAGCCGATGGTTGTTTGGAAATGTGTGCTCAACAACAGGAGACAGCAGTGATAGATCTATCCACATACGCTCGCAGAGATGGCCATATCATTGCTTCCCTGTGCACAACAAATTTCTTCATTGGAAACCACTGTCCAGGATCTAAAAGACACGAAAGAATCAACAGCTTTGGATATAAAGCTGGTCAGTAGATTCAAAGCACAAAGGCAAACTGAGGCTGTTAATTCATATGCAGACGTGGTAAAACAATCGACCACTTACCTTAACTAAAAGCCCATTCTCAACAAAAGAGGAAAGACTCGAAACTTTGCTCCTTCCAAACCAAGTAGGCCTAAATCCTCAAACCCAGGAAAAAAAAGAAAATGAAAACAAAACAAATGATGCCAAAATCGCTGGGATAACGTCAGGGAACCAAATTACGTAACATCTTCTGGTTTCAAACCAGATGATCTAGAAACTTCAAAAGTAGCAACCTCCAAAAATCCAGATCTGCCTGTGGCATTGGTCGTTCATGATTCAGTGATGAATGGTGTGCAAGCCCACAGGTTAGGACGCTCATACAGAATCAAAGTCTTTACCCGCAAGGCACACACCATTGAAGATATTGACAATGCTGTTGAGTCGGCAGTTTCTAGAATCCACTGGAGGCAATACTAATCCACTGTGGAATCAATGACCTGAAAACAAAGGACACTGCAACAGCTTCAAAAGACCTTCTGCTCAAAGCAAAGAGAATCGTTCAAGACCACCCCAGATGCAAAGTCGTTTTAAGCAAAATAGTGACAATAAGAGACAGAACACTACAACTCAAAAGAGACCTGCTTAACGCTATCCTTACTGATGGCCTTCTTGAGAACACCACCATATCCACCGTGGCCCACGACAACCTCAGACCCAACCAGGTGTTCCTGAAGACTGACGGAATCCCCCACCAAGAGAGGAAGCAGTGCCTTGCTTGGGAACATTGGCCGCCATCTTGGGGATCTCTTCTGGGAATCGCCCCGCAGAACGACGAGGAGACCAAGGCACCGTGACTTCCCGACAAGCAGGAACACTCTGTTCTACCCTGACCACAGGCGTCTGGCGGTGAATTGGGATCCATGGCTGAACCCCTAGGGACCGCTCTATGACTGTTTTTAAACAGAAGTGATAACAACAAACTCCCCACCCCCCACCCCCCATGCGCACCCACGCGCGCGCGGCGGCGCGCACACACACACACACACAACACGTGAGCATGCAAGTACATACGCCCAAACGACAGGCAAGGAGAATCCCTCTGTCCATATAGTAGGCATTGGGATGATGGGTTAACGTTAAAAAAGAAAATTTTGTTTGTTTTGAGATTGTAACTTATAGTAATGTTGGGCGCAAACTCAACTTATGGAGTATAATGAATGTTTCCCTTGAAGTTGGCCCAAGTATTATCTTCATTCCCTTTAAAATCATTTCGATTAGACTACTGACAGAGGCCACATGTGCAGACGTAGGCATGTTTCATTTTGAAAAGTCCATCCTACTTTTATAGATGAAAAGGCCAGCCATGACTGATGGCATTGATGACACAAACATGTCCAGCATGCTCTCCACGACCTGGAGAGGAATGGGCTCCACAATGTCAATGTGCCCATGACCTACTGCTCATAAATTTCAGGGCACTGCACTATATACTTAGGGAGGCCGTCAAGTCATTTGAATATTATTGCATAAACTCTGACATGCCAGAGATTGACTTGTTTTGCTGTACTCTTCCATGTCATTTGAAGACAAACAAACATTTTGATTTCCTCCCTTCTTTAGGGCCTAGTCTATTGTTACTTTTTCCTCTCTTTGAGATTTATACTATCACACACACACACACACACACACACAAGATTACATTTTTGTTTAACCTGAGATTATGTTCTTGTTCAACCTGAGAGTTATTTGTACTTATACAAAAGCTAACACTAGATCCCCCCTTCTTTATAATGATAAAAACTTGTCCCTTTAACATTTTACAGTGAAACTGTAGATCTGTGTCAACAAATCTACCATATCTGATTCAGCATCTTGTATGGTTCAGATTTGAGGTTTTAGTCTTACAGTCTAGATTACTAGAAACAGACTACCCAATCTGAAAAATTACTATTATCCACCAATCCATGAAGATGTTGCAAATGATGCTGAAAAGATTCGGGCTGCCATCTATGTGCACAAAGGAATAGAGTATAATGTATGTACCTCGCCAGTTCAACTAATGTACCAAATCTACACTCTTGTGCTGCATGCATAAAACTCAGCAAATCTACAGATCCAAACGTTGTTTCGGTATATTTGCCTAAAGGCCCCAATGACAGCAACACAGAATGGTTACCTACATTGCTAGAATCTAAAAATAAATGGTTAATATGTGGGGATTCCAATGCACACTCCCCCTTCTGGGATAAAGACTGTACATCAGTAACTAGTAACCGTTTATTGAAAACATTATCGATTCTTATCTTTTTATGCTTTAATGACGGCAATGTTACAAGAATCCCAGATGTTTCAAACCAAAGACCTAGCCCTTTAGATCTATCTTTCATTTCTCCATCCCATGTTCCTAACTGTAACTGGGAAATGGAAGGTGATACTTTAGGAAGTGATCATTTTCCAATTGCTATCCCTCTTAATTATGATTCTTCAGAATATGACGTAGAAAAAGATGTTATCCCAAAGTATAGTTATCATTATGCTGACTGGAATAAGTTTAAAGATATTTTGATACAGATAAATAGTGAAAATATTAAAAGTAATGATATTAATATTTTTTATGCCAAGTTTAAAAAGTTTGTACTGCAAGCAGCTGATAGCTCTATCCTTAAGTATTCACCCATGAAGTCGAAAAAGCATTCCGGAAATATATGGTGGAATCCTGCATGTCAAAAAGTTGTGAATGACAAAATAGCTGCCTATAAAGTATATTTAAGAAATAAAACGTCAGAAAATCATTTTCTTATGAAAAAAGCAAAAATGCTTTGTGATAAAAGTGTTGAACAAAGCAAATGTCAATTTTTGTTTTCCTTTTGCTTTCAAGAAGTTACCACTTATAATGATTTGCAAAAGGTGTGGAATAAATTTAAAGACATGAAAAGTGGGATTAGACTTCCTAACTGTCCCATTAAGATTAAAGACAAGAAACTTCCAACTAATACAGAGAATGCTGAATTGTTCATAGAAATGTTTACAGGAACAATGAGTGATAAACGTCTTTCAGAAAAATGCAAAGTATATAGAAATAAAGAACCACAGAAAGACATGTATAAAGACCCTGTAGGAGATGATAATCATTACGTCAATGCTCCCCTAACACTGCAAGAGCTTACAGATGCTCTCCTATCTCTTGGAACAGAAAGAACATTTGTTGGTATAAATGATATTTTAAATGAATTGTTAAAACAGCTGCTAGAAAATTGGATAATGTTATGACTAGAATTATTTCAAAGCTGCTGGTCTCAGGGTGTCATTCCAAGTATATGGAAACATTCCATTTTAGTGCCAATCCCAAAGCAGGGTAGATCTAAAAGTTATTAAAACAGTTACAGACCTATCATGTAAACCTATCACACAGGAAAACTTATGGAAATTTTTTTAAACGGACTAATGCATTATTGGGATAAAAACAAAATAATCCCCATTAGCCAGGCATCATCTCAACATATCCTGGTCAGGGACACGTTGGCTGGTACCGCACGGACCATGCAGTGGACCGCCAAATGGTTCTGTCCTGGCTGTCTCAGGAGGTTTGGTACAGTGAGCCGTCACACCTTGATGTTGGATATCCAGGCTTTTGCGTGGTGTCCTTGCCTCCTTCTCTTCCACCATTCCCTGCAGAATGTCTTTGCAGGCTAGTTATGCCATGTTGTGTGGCCAAACCACTCAGTTTCCTCGTTTGATGTATCTAGCAATGGTTCTTTTTGCAGCCAGTGCCTCGATCTGCTGCCAGACGATAGTCATTGGTTTTGTGGTCTCTGTAGGTAAGTTCAGGATCCGCCTGAGCACTTTATCTCAAAGGCTTGAATGCGGACGTTCTAAATGGCAGTAACCTGTCCATGCTTCACAGCTGTTACAAGGCAATGGGATTGGTACGAGTGCTTGTTAGAGTCTGACCTTAGTGTGGTTCGATGTTGTGGATTCTCCACACTTTGCAGTTTTAGTCAGGAGGAAGTGCTCACGCAAATTATCTTCACCTCTTGTTGACGTCGTGCCTTCTTTGGTGACTTGACTGCTCAAGGTACTGAAAGTTTCCATCCTCATTATGTCTCGCACTCATCTTGATGCTGGTGGGAGTGTCGTGTGTCTGTTCATAAAGGATCTTGCTCTTTTTCGTGTGACTCCATACCGTGGGGATTGGCTGATGTTTCCCCTCTGGTGGTGGTCCTGGGGTTTTTTCTTCACTGCGGGCCCCAGATCAAAATCGCTCGAAACGAAGATTTCGATGGGTTCCTCCATGTATTGTGGTTTGAAGTCAAGGAGGGCCTCCGCTGATGTTCTCCGGAACACGTTGAAAAAAAGGGGGATAGGGCGCCTTGTCGAACTCCAACTGAAGTCCGGGAAAAACTCCCCGATTTCTCCACCCCTGAGGACTGCACTGTGGGAGCTGGATGACTTTAATCAGGGCCTCGTCGAAGCTATAGTCTCTCATGACTTCCACAGAGCTTCTTGACAAAATCGGTCGAAGGCCTTCTTGAAGTCAATGAAGTTGTTGTAGAGCTGTACGATGTTGGAAAATGCTTCTCTATGGCTTTTTATTTGAAGATCTGCTCGACAGTGCTTCGACCGGGGGCTGAATCCCGCCCGTTTTTCTGATAGGGTTTCTTCTGCTTGTGGTTTCAGCTGTTCAGGGAAAGCGTAGCATAAATTTTCTTGGAGGGTTATAGATGATTGTTCTGTTTTTTGCCTTCTTCAGGGGCTCCCTTTTTGGAAGTGGG
>CM054162.1:9561989-9571989 GCA_028751875.1 Rapana venosa
ACACAACAACACCACACACCATACACCCTGCACGCACGCGTCCCACGCACACACGTAGGTAAAAAATGTTTTAAGAATTACAAAAAATACAAAACATAAAACGTCAAACAAACAAATTACTCACCTACATATCCTCCATCATTCACGTTTTTACTTTAGAAAAAAAAAAGTACAGGAACAAAAAAGTTAAAAATATTAGGCATTTTTTGCGCATTACGAAATATTGCCTGCAATGACTCCCTCCCTCCTCCTCCACCCACGCAAACGTGTGCTCAACCTCAAAATCTTTAAGTACACTTTTAAAATATAATATATTAAAAACAATAAATATAAAAAGAAAAAAAGTCAAATAAACAATGATAAGATAATTTTAATAGATATAAAATAAAATAATCACCTATCACCATGAGACAACAATAATAACAAATAATCCCCATCACCATGAGACAACATAACAATAATAACATAAAAGCATTGGAAAGGGGAGGGGGTGGAGTATCAAAGGGGAAGGGGAAAAACACATTCAATCAAATAGAATAATAATAATATTGATAAAGAAACAATTATTCAAAGAAATAAAACCCCTATACAATACAAAAATCAAAAGCCCATAATCAACTGGACTATCAAAACAAAATAATATTAATAATAATAAAAATACTACTACTACTACTACTAAATGGAACTTATATAGCACTATATCTTGCAAAGACAAATCAAAGGGCATGCATTCAACCTAATCTTACACAGTCATACGATAGATAATCAACAGTTTAAACAAACAGATATTACAAACATGGTGCGCTGCAGACAAAAACTATGAAATAAAATTGCAATAGTCAAATGTTTTTTAAAAACACACACACACTCACACAGGTCGTATACTTTATCAGGGTGATAGGACATGGGTTAGTGAAGGTGGGATAGTTGTGATATGAAGCAGGGGGGGGGGGGGGGGGGGGGGGGGGGGGGGGGAAGGGAATCTTATGTTTGAAATAAATATGTCTTGAAGCTGGTTGAATCTAGGTATTAATAGGCACAAGGTATCTGTAGTAGAGCAGAGAGACGTGAATGAGTGTACAGGTTAAGACATTCACAGAGGTAGGAGGGTGCAGTTTTGTGGAGACATTTGTAACAGAGGGTACTGATCTTATCATTTACTCTCTGTGGCACAGGCAGCCAGTGGAGAGATCGCAAGAGAGGGGTAATGTGCTCAGATTTTTTTTTCTGAGAACTAGTCGAGCTGCGGAGTTTTGTATACGTTGAAGGGAGTGGATAGATGATGCTGGCAGACCAGACAAAAGAGAATTGCAATAGTCCAGACGTGAGAGAATGAGAGAAGTGACTAGTTTGGATGTTGCATCCATGGACAGGTACTTTCGAATTGCACTAATACGCCGTAATTGATAGTAGCAGGGCTGACAAGTCTGGGTGATGAATTTTTGCCTAGAGAGTGTGTTGTCAATAACAACACCTTGACACTTCACAGCAGTGGATAGAAGGATTGATGTATTGCCGAGTTCTATTGAAGCTGTTGTAATGGAAGGGAGTTTGTGTTTGGTCCCTACGAGCATGGCTTCGGTTTTATCTGCATTTAGCTGTAATTTGTTCTGTGTCATCCAGTTTTGAATATCTTTAAAGCAGTGGGCCATATTTGTTAGGAGAGAAAGCAGATTTTTAGGAGTAACACTGCTTTGAATCTGAGAGTCATCTGCGTAAAAGTGATTGTTGATTTGATGACGGATTATTATATGTGACAGTGGGGCAATGTAAAGAGTGAAAAGAACAGGGCATAGAACTGATCCCTGTAGGACTCCGCATTTCAGTTTGGCAGGTATTGATCGAATCTTGTTTACTGCAACTGTCTGGAATCGGTCAGTAAGGTATGAATTAAAACAGATGAGGGCTGTGCCAGTAACACCGAACGTTTTTTGAAGACGGGAGAGAAGAATTGAGTGGTCTATAGTATCGAAGGCTGCTGATAAGTCGGGTAGAGTGAGAAGGGAGATTTTGCCTGCGTCAGAAGCGAGTAGAAGCGTGTTTTAAAGAGTGTACTAGGGTGGTTTCAGTGCTGTGGTTGACGCGATAGGCAGACTGAAACTCAGGAAGAGGATTTTTGGAGAGAAGGTGGTTGTTGAGCTGTTTGAGAACTACTTTTTCAAGGACTTTAGAAATAAAAGGTAGATTGAAAACAGGTCTATAATTTTTCAGAATGTTAGGGTCAAGGTCATGCATTTTGAGTAGAGGTGTGACTGTAACAGTTTTTAGAGCTGATGGAACATTTCTTGAAACAAGAGATGAGTTCACTGATTTCGTGATAGTGGGTATAAGTTGTGGCAGGCACTGTGTGAAAAGAGAAGCAGGTATGGGATCAAGATCACATGATTTTATAGTTGTTTCTTTCAGCATTGTCATGGTTTCTTTCTCACTTGTACAACCATGGACAAGCTTGATGTAGACGAAGCCTGTGACATCAAGTGGCTGGTCACCTGGGCCAAGAAGACAATGGTCAGGAGGTGGAAGGTCTCCAGAGGCTGGCTTAAAAATGGGGTTGGGCATCACGGACACCTGGGCACCTATGTCAATGCACCAAGCAAGGTTGTGTGATCCGATCTTCAGCTTGATGCGCCACCCTGGGTCAGTAGGTGTTGCTGACGTGTCGTGCCCTCCTCCAGAGGTAGTTGTCTTCATCTTCATCAGGCTGGCTGCTGCTGCTGCTGGTGGACGTCTCTGACAGACGCTGAACTTCAGCAGACGACTGCAGAGTGCCCCCTTTTTGTTACACTTTCTGCAGCGCGTCTTTGCTGCTGGACAGTTCACCATGCCCACAGGATGTTTCTGGTCACAGTAGCCACACCTGTTGGCAGCACTTGATGTACTAGACGGTGTAGTGTGGACGTTCTTCTGGTCTGACAGTCATGGATCACGCCGTTCTCCCCCAGATTTGTCGTATCTATAATTTGCTGACAATGCTTCAATTGTAGCTGTTTTCCAGCTGGCAAGCTCACTGTTAGTCATTTCTCTCATGGAAATAATGTCCACAGTCTTCTGTAGGGTCAGTCCTGCACCAGTATCATACAGCTCGAGCTTGAAAGTGTCGTCACGACAAGAAAACACAAGTTTGTCTCTGACCATGGTGTCTACATCACTGAATCTACAACCAGCTGCTTTTTCTTTAACAGACCCTCAGCCAGGAGTCGAAGTTCTGGCCTTGCTCTCTTTGTAGATGAAACCAGAACTGCTCCATTAACATCAACTGGGGGTCTCTTCTGTGGAAATGCTCAACAAACTTGCTTACCACTGTGGCAAAGTCTGTTTTTACGTTCAACTGGCAGCTCAGTGTGTTATCTTCTGGATTTGGCCTTCTATTGAGAAACACAAAGCTCGTATAATATTTCGAGGTCGTCATGGCGGATATGGTTGAGCAACTGGCCTACCTTGATGGTGTCTGACTTCTGTGATGCTCCTGTGGCTTGGACAAAGACGTCAAAAACAAAGTTTCCACTTCTCCCATGCCGGTTGCACGGCTTAGGCAGAGTGCGTTGTACATAAACACTATGTGCCATGATAGTGTACAGACTCTAGACACTTCTGACACCGTGTAATGTATCGGATGGCTTAAGGGATAACCAAATGCAGGTGTATCTTAATTTTCACACAACACAGACACCATTTTGCGTTCCTAAACCGGAAACACTCGATCGTTCTTTATTTGAAACGGAGCACAACTTTTCGATGCAAATCTAAAAACTACAGTATCCACATACCCTTCGTTCACTGGGATCTTGCCCTGATTTGGCACTATCAAAACAAAACAAAACACAACAAAAAATACACCAAATTCCCCCCCCCCCCAAAAAAAAAAAAAAAATCTTACAATAACAATAAAAACAGTTCAACCTACGATTTAAGGAAAAGAAGTAAATATCATTTTATTCAACAAACACATAATCCCAACTGATCCAAACATTAAAGTCAAAACAGATTATTTATTTGTTGTTGTTGTTGCTGCATCATCTTCTGTGACGTCCTCGTCCTGCTGTTCCCACGCCGCTCATCCCAATCTCCCCGCCACAGCCATACCCAGATTCCCTGTCTCATCCCCTAGGGTCGGAAGTTCACAGGGAGCCCATCAGTATCAGGCCGCCGTGGGGCCACCAGCCAGAGGGGCCAAACAGATTACGATTATCTAGACAAAAGAGATGAATATGTATTCAACAAACACATAAACACCCACCCCCCACCCACTTATCAAATCTATCTATCTATCTATCTATCTATCTATCTATCTATCTATCTATCTATCTATCTATCTATCTATCTATCTATCTATCTATCTATCTATCTATCTGTCTATCTGTCTGTCTATCTATATTTCTCTCTCTCTCTCTATATATATGTATATGTATATATATATATATACACAGAGAGAGAGAGAGACACAGAGAGAGAGAGAGAGAGACAGAGAGAGAGAGCCTGAAAAGGAAAAAAAAGGGGGAAAAGGGAAGAAGTAGGGGGAAGGAAGAAAGAGGGAAAAGGAGGAAGAGGGTAAGGGGAAACAGCAACGAGAAAAGACAGAACAAAGAAGCCCGCAGAGAACAATCTCTGTAAGTACTATGACCAACTAGCCAACGGTCAACGGGTCTCCACTGTCAGCTAACGTCATTAATTAATGGTCAACTACTTTCTTGTTTCCGAGGACACTAACTAGGCTTGACCGCTTGTCTGTCTGTAGGATGATCGCCAAAAGACTTTCTGACCACCAACCGTGTCAGAGTTTCTCCTTCAAAAAGACCGACTGGATAAAATAATGACCACTCTCCGTTTTTCTGTCAGTCAAATGAACATGGCTATTGTCTTGTCCGTCAGTCGCTCATTTCACAGACAGCAGTAGTTGCTGTCTGAGTGTTTGCAGGAGGACGTGGAGGAGGAGGAGGAGGAGGAGGACGTGGAGGAGGAGGACGTGGAGGAGGAGGAGGATTGCAAAGAATCGCAAAGACAAATTGCGAGAATGAAGAATTGCTAAGAAGAAGAATTGCGAAGAGACAGAATGCGAAAAAGAAAAGTGTGAAGAAGAAGAATGCAACGAAGAAGACTGCAAAGAAGAAGAAAGAATGCAACGAAGAAGACTGCACAGAAGAAGAATGCAAACCAGAGGAATGCTAAGAAGAAGAAGAATTACGAGGAAGAAGAATGCAAAGAAGAAGAACATTTACAAAGAAGAAGAAGAATTACGAAGAAGAAGAATGCAAAGAAGAAGAATTACAAAGAAGAAAAAGAATGCAAAGAAGAAGAGGAATTACGAAGAAGAAGAATGCAAAGAAGAAGAAGAATTGCAAAGAAGAAGAATGCAGAGAAGAAGAAGAATTGCAAAGAAGAAGAAGAATTACGAAGAAGAAGAATGCAAAGAAGAAGAAGAATTACGAAGAAGAATAATTGCAAAGAAGAAGAAGCAAAGGAGAAGAAGAATGCAAAGGAGAAGACTGCAAAGAAGAAGAAGAATGCAAAGAAGAAGAAGAAGAATGCAACGAAGAAGACTGCAAAGAAGAAGAATGCAACGAAGAAGAATGCAAAGAAGAAGAATGCAACGAAAGAAGACTACAAAGAAGAAGAAGAATGCAACGAAGAAGAAGAATGCAACGAAGAAGACTGCAAAGTAGAAGAAGAATTGCAAAGAAGAAGCAGAATTACGAAGAAGAAGAATTGCAAAGAAGAAGAAAGCAAAGGAGAAGAAGAATGCAAAGAAGAAGAAGAAGACGAATGCAACGAAGAAGACTGCAAAGAAGAAGAAGAATGCAACGAAGAAGATTGATTGACTCTCTATGGGTAAAGAATTAGGCACAATAAAGGCCTTTTTTACAATTCTGCCCAAAAAGAAAAACAAACTTGAAGTAATTAAAAACAAAAGAAAGCAAAAACCAAAAGAAAACGTAAACAACCGACAAAAATGGTGGAAACTCTACCTTGAACAAATTAACAAATTCAGAAAGACTTTGGGGGAAATCCCATTAAGCTGAATGCAACATTATTACAAACATCCGCCAAGTTACACACCACACACACACACACACACACACACACACACACACACACACACACACACACACACACACACACACACACACACACATACACACACACACACACACACACACACACACACACACACACACACACACACACACACACACACACACACACCACACACACACATATACACACACACACATATATCACACACACTTGCACGCACGCACGCACACCCACACACACACTCATGCGCGGGCATGTGCATACACACGTACTCACTAACCCCATCTCACTCTTCACGCTCCCCACCCCCAATTCACGCATTTATTCATTCTTTCATTCAAGCACACACATAATGCCAAGATTCTCTCACAGTACAGCCAATGGTTACGCCCTGATCTACGCACAGGCGCATGCGCGTACATATACTATCTCCTTCCTCCTCCCACCCCCCACCCCCCGCACACACACACACACACCCCACACACACACACACACACACACACACACACACACACACACACACACACACCACACACACACACACACACACACACACACACTCACACAAGTGCACACACGCAGGAACGGACGCCTCCCTCCCCCCCCCTAAAACACACACACACACACACACACACACACACACACACACACACACACACACACACACACACAAAACACACACACACAACATCATTAAGAAATTTTTGTTCTTAGATAGATGGCTTGATGAAAAAAAGCAAATGCATTGCTTATTCAATGTACCATTTAAAAATATAAGATTTGTTTTGACTTGACTTGACACTCAGAGAGAGAGAGAGAGAGAGAGAGAGAGAGAGAGAGAGAGAGAGAGAGGAGAGAGAGAGAGAGAGAGAGAGAGAGAGAGAGAGAGAGAGAGAGAGAGAGAATCAAGTCAAGTCAAGTCAAATTTTTATATATTCAGATGTACATTAAATAAGCAATGCATTTGCTTTTTTTCATCAAGCCATCTATCAAAAACAAAAATTTCTTAATGATGTGGTGTGTGTGTGTGTGTGTGTGTTTGTGTGTGTGTTTGTGTGTGTGTGTGTTGTGTGTGTGTGTGTGTGTGTGTGTGTAGTAGTAGTAGTAGTAGCAGCAGCCAGCAGCAGCAGCAGCAGCAGCAAGCAGCAGCAGCAGCAGCAGCAGTAGTAGTAGTAGTAGCAGCAGCAGCAGCAGCAGCAGCAGCAGCAGCAGCAGCAGTAACTTTATGTCTCTCTCTGCATCTCTCTCTCTCTGACTATTTTTCTGTCTCTGTCTCTGTCTTTCTACCTCTGTCTCCGTGCCTCTGTCTGTTTCTGTCTGTCTTTCTGTTTGTCTGTCTGTTTCTGTCTGTCTCTCTGCCGAAGCCATGCTCATAGGGACCGAACATAAACTCTCCTCCATCACAAAAGCTTCAATAGAATTCGGCAATGGGTCAGTTCCTTTGGCCAACTCTGTGAAGTATTTAGGAGTAGTTCTTGACAACACATTCTCTATGAATAAATTCATCACCCAGACCTGCCAGTCTTGCTACTATCAATTACGGCGCATAAGCGCGATTCGCAAGTATCTGTCCACTGATGCAACTTCCAAGCTTGTCAGATCTCTCATTCTTTCACGTTTAGACTACTGTAATTCTCTTTTGGCTGGCCTACCAGCATAGTCTATCCACTCTCTTCAACGCATACAAAACTCTGCAGCTGAACTAGTCCTAAGAAAGAAAAAATCTGAACACATCACTCCTCTTCTGCGAGCTCTCACAAAGACTGAAGTATAAGATGAATACCCTCTGTTTCAAATGTCTCCACAAATCTGCACCCTCTTATCTCTGTAACTGTCTTCACCTTTATACTCCATCCCGTTCCCTTCGCTCAGCTGCAGATACTTTGTGCTTTCGAACACCCAAATTCAAACAAACCACTGTTGGCCGTCGCTCTTTCTCTGTGTCTGGTCCATCCACCTGGAATGACCTCCCTCTTTCACTTCGCCAAAAGCCTTCATTTGATACTTTCAAATCCAGCCTCAAAACACATTTATTTTCTACCTGAGACTTTCCCCTCATATCTGTCTCTAATTTTCAACAGAATCCTTCACCTTCTAAGTGTGTTCGCGCGCGCGCGCGCGCGCGCGCGTGTGTGTGTGTATGTGTATGTGTATGTGTGTGTGTGTGTGTGTGTGTGTGTGTGTGTGTGTGTGTGTGTGCGCGCGCATGGATTTGAAATATGTTGTTCATTATGTTTAAGGAGAGTTGCATGCGTGTACATGATTTGAGTGCAAGCGCTTTGATTTGTTTGTTTTTACAAGATTTAGCGCTATATAAATTCCATCTATTATTATGATTATGATGATGATGACGATGATGATGATGATGATGATGATGATTAGTAGTAGTGGTAGTAGAAGCAGTAGCAGCAGCAGCAGCAGCAGCAGCAGTAGTAGTAGTAGTAGTAGTAGTAGCAGGAGGAGGAGGAGGAGGAGGAGGAGGAGGAACAGTAGTAGTAGTAGCAGCAGCAGCAGCAGCAGGAGCAGTAGTAGTAGTAGCAGCTGCAACAGCAGCAGCAGGAGCAGCAACAGCAGCAGCAGCAGCAGCAATAGTAGTAGAAGATAAAGTTTCAGTCAAGGCTGAGTCTCTCTGTTAAAAGCTGTTTTTAAATGAAATGGTGTAATGAAAAGGTTTAAAAAAGAGAATGAAATAAAGGTTAAGAAGTTGGATAAGTGATACTTGTATTTTGTGGAGGGGGGGGGGGGGGATGCAGGGATGGGGAGAGGGTAATATCTGATTGTGTGAACAGACGACAGAAAATCTGTTGGAAAAGGTTTTTATTTTGATACCTGTTTTTTTTTTCTAAGGTAAAAAAAAGTAATCTAAAAGGCAGTGATAACTTTGTTTTCGGAAAACTTTGACCCAAAACATTTGAGTGCTAGAAACTGACTGGATTTTTGTTTCAAGTCATCTACAACATTGAAAAAATATAATTATATTGAGAAACATATCGAATATCAAAAAGAGATTTTTTCTCTTTTTCTTTAACAAAAAGTGAAAATAAAACAATTAATCTAAAATAATGAAAATAAAAACATGAAGAAGACACCAAAAAACCCTGATGAAAACTCTTTTGCCACTGAAAAACTCTTCAGCACCAGGTTTCATTTTCAGACATATAAGGACGATGACCTACTTGACTTAGGCCTCTGGATTCCCTGGGGAACACAGGGCCCCAACAACACCCCCCCTTCCCTCCAACGACCTCGGTTCTGGGAGATAGGTCCTCTTCAGCTCAGCCCATGTCATTCTGGCTGTCTTCCTTCGTCTCTGCGTCAACACTTCTGCGCCAGGTATGTTTTGGGCGACCCACTTTCCGCTTCCCCTGTGGATTCCAGTCAAGGGCCTGCCTGGTGACACTTGACGCAGGTTTGCGGAGTGTATGGCCGATCCCTCCCCATTTCCTTTGTTTGATCGTGGACTCGATTTGGGGTGTGTGTGGTCCTGTCCCAATAAGTACGATACTAATGATGTCTGCTATTACGGGCGCGCTAGTCAACTGTAGGTCAGCGCCTGGGGTTTATCCCAGTTCTTGATTAAACCATTGATGCTGGGGGCAACAGCAAAGTGAGAGGCTGTATGACCTGTGGCTTTCTTTCCCATTCATGGAATTCTTCCACTTTATAGCTTAGTCTTTAGTGATCGACTATGACTCTCTGACTAGGAGGCTTGACTCGCACAGTCCTTATGTGCTGCAGCCCTGGGGGCTTGTTGGCCTTTGGAGAACATCTCCAACGCTGACTGTCTTTATGCCCACTTGGCCGAGAGAGTGGGGATGTACTGTGGGCAAGGCATCTCCACTATAATAAAATTTCTGCCCAGTTTCCAAAACAGCAGCTGCCTCCTCTGCTGTTTTGGAGGTCATCGTCGAACACGATGGACAAACATACAAAGTCGACTGTAGATGTGAAACCTTGTCCCTGCATG
>CM054162.1:9581989-9584489 GCA_028751875.1 Rapana venosa
AAGAACACACACACACACAAACACACACACACACGCAAGCACACACACACACATACACACACACGCAAGCACACACACACACACACACACACACACACACACACACACACCACACACACACACACACTCACACACCCCACACACACACACACACACTGAGGTCCCTGTGCAACACGTAAAAAATCCCACAGCAACAAGAGAAACTGTCCCTGGCAAAATTATGTACAAAAAGACATGTGGATAAAGAAACATATACATATGTAGTTTTATTTCATTTTATTATTTTCTTTATTTCAGATCACTTAAGTCACGGCAGATTTCTCTGCGTGAAATTCGGGCTGCTCTCCCGGGAGAGCGCGTCGCCACAAGAGCAGCGCCACCCATTTGTTTCCTGCCAGCAACTGTATTTGTTTCCCTATCAGAGTGGATTTTTCTTCAGAATGTTGCCAGGGACAACTCTCTTGTTGCCGTTGTTTTTTTTGTGTGCAATAAATAATTATGTGTAACACACGGGACCTCGGTTATTGTCTCATCTAAAACACTAGCACCCAGACCACCACTTTGGTCTAATGGATGGGGAAAAAGTTTCGGGCTCAAACGGGTTCGAACCACCTCACACTTCTGACCCGGACTTCTCACATTCTAGGCAGGCGCTTACCACTGGACCACCTATCCACTAGACAGGTAAAGAAAAAAATAATGGGGAGTGCTGCTCTTGAGACACAGAGAAATCAAGTTTGACTTAAGTAGTGCACACACAAACAACACAACACACACACAACCATACACACAACACACACAACACATACAACACACACAACACAACACACACACACACACACAACACCAACACACAAAAACACACACACACACACACACACACACACAACACACACAAAACAACAAACAACACAACACAACACACACACAACACAACAAGACAACACACACAACACACACAAACAAAACACAAACACATCACAACACACACACACAACATACACACACATAACACAACACGCACACAACACACACAACACAACAACACACAACACACACACAACAAACACATGACACACACACACAACACACACAACACACACAACACACACACAACACACACACAAAAAACACACAACACACACAACAAATAACACACACACACAACAAACACAACACACACAAAGCACACAACACACACAAGACACCACACAAACACAACACACAACACATACGACAACACACACAACGAACACTACAACACACACAACACACACACTCAACACGCACACAGAACATACATAACACAATCAACACAACACACACAACACATACAACACACACAACACACACAACAGAACACACACACACACACACACACACACACACACACACACACACACACACACACACACACACACCACACACACACCACCCCACAACACAAACCCCACCACACATTATGTGTCATACACTTAACACAGTACAGACCAGATGAAGCCATGGCTAACACCAGATTTTCCTAGACCCCATAGAGACTACCCCCCCCCCTCCCCCCATCCTGTAAATTCCATCACTATGATCAAAACCCAAAACAAAGGTGATGACAAGCTACCACAATTCCACAACAAACCACAGGTACCTTTGGTCACCCCTTCCATACCCCCCCTCCCTCAATGGAAGACAAGTCAGCCAAGGGGAACAAAGGTGATAGTGTCAACACTGCCATGTGCCTCTGCCCCTTCCAGTCCCCTCCTCCCTCCCCCCCCCCAATGCATGACGTCATGCGTCCTAATCAGCCAATCCTGAACAAAAGCGATAGTGTCAACACTGCCATGTGCTTCTGGTCCAAATAATAATAATAATAATAATAAATGGAACTTATATAGCGCTGTATCTTGCACAGACAAATCAAAGCGCTTGCACTCAACTCATTCTTACACAGTCATGCAACCAATGGCAAGTAATAGTTCTAACAAGTCCAAATGCACACACACACACACACACACACACACACACACACACACACACACACACCACACAACACACACACACACACTGAAATAAAAGTGATAGTGCCAACACACTGCCATGTCTTTTGGTTTCAAATGTGATAGCGCCAAACATGCATGCATGTGCTTTTGGTCCAAATTGTTAGTGCCAAGCACTGCCATGTGCTTCTGGTCAAAGGTGATTGTGCCAAACACTGCAATGTGCTTTGTCCAAAGGTGATAGTGTCAAACACTGCAATGGCTTGGTCAAGGTTAACCCCGGGAATGGGGGGGTTTTTAAAATTAAATTCAAAATTCCTTCCTTTCCCCAAGCCTAGAAGCAGCCCCCCCCCCTCCTCTAACAAACTATCCACCCCAACAAACAAAAAGAACAAACAACCACCTCACACCCCCAAACAACGGAACAAACGCCATCAACGACATAGAAATAAACAAAAATACCTCACCAACAAACAAGGAAACAAAGAAATAACCCCGAACAAACAAAA
>CM054162.1:9591989-9599489 GCA_028751875.1 Rapana venosa
GGATATACATATACACAGACATGGGCTTATGCACAGGCATTTATTTAGGCCCATGCACACACACACATGCACGCGTGCGCACACACACAAACACACACACACACACACACGCAAGCACACACACACAAACACACACACACACACACACGCAAGCACACACACACACACAAACACACGCAAGAACACACACACACACAAACACACACACACACGCAAGCACACACACACACATACACACACACGCAAGCACACACACACACACACACACACACACACACACACACACACACACACACACACACACACACACACACACACACACACACACACACTGAGGTCCCCTGTGCAACACGTAAAAAATCCCACAGCAACAAGAGAACTGTCCCTGGCAAAATTATGTACAAAAAGACATTGTGATAAAGAAACATATACATATGTAGTTTTATTTCATTTTATTATTTTCTTTATTTCAGATCACTTTAAGTCACGGCAGATTTCTCTGCGTGAAATTCGGGCTGCTCTCCCCGGGGAGAGCGCGTCGCCACAAGAGCAGCGCCACCCATTTTGTTTCCTGCCAGCAACTGTATTTGTTTCCCTATCAGAGTGGATTTTTCTTCAGAATGTTGCCAGGGACAACTCTCTTGTTGCCGTTGTTTTTTTTTGTGTGCAATAAATAATTATGTGTAACACACGGGACCTCGGTTTATTGTCTCATCTAAAACACTAGCACCCAGACCACCACTTTGGTCTAATGGATGGGGAAAAAGTTTCGGGCTCAAACGGGGTTCGAACCACCTCACACTTCTGACCCGGACTTCTCACATTCTAGGCAGGCGCTTACCACTGGACCACCTATCCACTAGACAGGTAAAGAAAAAAATAATGGGTAGTGCTGCTCTTGAGACACAGAGAAATCAAGTTTGACTTAAGTAGTGCACACACAAACAACACAACACACACACAACACATACAACACAACACACACAACACATACAACACACACAACACACACACACACACACACACACACAACACACAACACACAAACACACACACACAACACACACACAACACACACACACAACAAACACACAACACAACAAACAACACAACAACAAACACACACACAAACACAACAAACAACACACACAACACACAACACACACACACAACAACACAACACAACACAACACCACACAACACACACAAACACAACACCACACAACACACACAAACACAACAACACACAACACACACACAACAAACACACTACAACACACACACACAACACACACAACACACACAACAATCAACACACACACAAAACACAACACACACACCACAACACACACAAACCACACACAACCAACACACAACACACACACACACAACACAAACACAAACACACACAACCACACAACCAACACAAGACACCACACAACACACACAACACACACAACACATACACACAACACACACAACAGAACACAACAACACACACACACACACACACACACAACACACACAGAACATACATACACACAATCACACACACACCACACCACACACATACAACACCACAACACACACAGCAACACTAACAAGTACACACACACACCACACAACAATTCACTCCCAACCCACACACACACACACACACACACTACATCACACACACACAACACCCACCAATACAGACACAAACCAACACAACACACACTTATGTGCTCATCCACTTAACCACATACCAGACCAATGAAGCAATGCTATCCAACCAACAAGATTTTCACTCATCTCCCTACAGTGACTACCCCCCTCCCCCCCCCCCCCCATCACGACACATCTCCATCACCAACTGAACAAAACGATAGTGCAAACGCATGTGCTTTGGTCAAATGAATAGTACCACAATTCAACTACATGACACATGAGCCTTTGGTCAACCTCATCTTCCAGTCCATCCCATGCAAATGTAAGTCCAAATGACAAGTCAGCCCAAGGCAACAATGAAACAAAGGTGATAGTGTCAAACACTGCCATGTGCTTGCCCCTTAGGTCCCATCCTGTCCCCTCCCCCCACCCAATGCATGACGTCTGCGTCCTATATGCAGCCAATCCTGAACCAAAGCGATAGTGCCAACACTGCCATGTGCTTCTGGTCCAAATATATAATAATAATAATAAATGGAACTTATTAAAGCGCTGTATCTTGCACAGACAAATCAAGCGCTTGCACTCAATCATTCTTACACAGTCATGCAACCAATGGCAAGTAATAGTTCTAACAAGTCCAAATGCACACACACACACACACACACACACACACACACACACACACACACACACACACACACACACACACACACTGATAAAATGTGATAGTGCCAAACACTGCCATGTGCTTTTGGTCCAAATGTGATAGTGCCAAACACTGCATGCCATGTGCTTTTGGTCCAAATGTGTTAGTGCCAAGCACTGCCATGTGCTTCTGGTCCAAAGGTGATTGTGCCAAACACTGCAATGTGCTTTGGTCCAAAGGTGATAGTGTCAAACACTGCAATGTGCTTTGGTCCAAAGGTGGTAGTGCCAAACACTGCAATGTGCTTTGGTCCAAAAGTGATAATGTCAAACACTGCAATGTGCTTTGGTCCAAAAGTGATAATGTCAAACACTGCAATGTGCTTTGGTCCAAAAGTGATAGTGCCAAACACTGCCATGTGCTTCTGGTCCAAATGTGATAGAGTCAAACACTGCCATGTGCTTCTGGTCCAAATGTGATAGTGTCAAACACTGCCATGTGCTGCTGGTCCAAATGTGATAGTGTCAAGCACTGCCTTGTGCTTCTGGTCCAAATGGGATAGTGCCAAACACTGCCATGTGCTTCTGGTCCAAATGTGATAGTGCCAAACACTGCCATGTGCTTCTGGTCCAAATGCGATAGTGTCAAACACTGCCATGTGCTTCTGGTCCAAATGGGATAGTGTCAAACACTGCCATGTGCTTCTGGTCCAAATGGGATAGTGCCAAACACTGCCATGTGCTATGGTCCAAATGTGATAGTGCCAAACACTGCCATGTGCTTCTGGTCCAAATGTGATAGTGCCAAACACTGCCATGTGCTTCTGGTCCAAATGCGATAGTGTCAAACACTGCCATGTGCTTCTGGTCCAAATGGGATAGTGTCAAACACTGCCATGTGCTTCTGGTCCAAATGTGATAGTGCCAAACACTGCCATGTGCTATGGTCCAAATGTGATAGTGCCAAACACTGCCATGTACTTCTGGTCCAAATGTGATAGTGCCAAACACTGCCATGTGCTTCTGGTCCAAATGTGATAGAGTCAAACACTGCCATGTGCTTCTGGTCCAAATGTGATAGTGTCAAACACTGCCATGTGCTGCTGGTCCAAATGTGATAGTGTCAAGCACTGCCTTGTGCTTCTGGTCCAAATGGGATAGTGCCAAACACTGCCATGTGCTTCTGGTCCAAATGTGATAGTGCCAAACACTGCCATGTGCTTCTGGTCCAAATGCGATAGTGTCAAACACTGCCATGTGCTTCTGGTCCAAATGGGATAGTGTCAAACACTGCCATGTGCTTCTGGTCCAAATGTGATAGTGCCAAACACTGCCATGTGCTATGGTCCAAATGTGATAGTGCCAAACACTGCCATGTACTTCTGGTCCAAATGTGATAGTGTCAAACACTGCCATGTGCTTCTGGTCGAACTTTCCACCAGCCCCCCTCCTCCTTCCACCAATGCCTTATGCGTCTTAGTCAGCCAAACCAAGCCCAGTGGCACCCCCACCCCCCTCATCAGGGAATGATCACAGGGGCCCCTGCTCAAGCTGGCAGTAAGGGGTAGATGGTTCCATGCCCATTCTATACTTATCAGCCCCACGTGAATCTAACAGCAACCACCTATGCGACAGCTGATTGGCTGAGTGACGCCATCTTAGTTTCAGGTGATCATCTGCTGGCAGAAAGTAGACAATGCTTGACCTAGATAATTATGCATGCTCGTTGTTAGGCCCCTGTTTCAACACAGTCAATCAGAGGAATAATTATAAAAGCATAAGATGTGAGTCAAGGCAAGGGAAAATGGTCTTTATTGAGGGTAAAAGATTGTTTAAACAACTGTTTTTCATCCTGCCCTCACACACACATAGACACACACACACACAGCTCAAGAAAGTTGACTTTAAGCAATCAGAAGACAAGAGTTAATCTATGTTAAAAAAAACACGAAATGGACGAGGAAGACGTGGTTGAATGAGCTGATGATATCAATATGTAACCTAACTGCCGGATCTGTCTTCTAAGGATTTCATCTTTTCAATTTACAGTCAAGTTTATCACTTCAGAGGAACCCCTCACTTTAGTTTTCTCTATGCAACATTCAGCATCCTTTTGCAGTAATCTATAGTCGCAGTTCACTGTTCAGCTCCACTGTGTCATTTGACGTGGATCTCTCTGGCTGTGTGTTTAGGTGATCTTTGTTATTCTTACTCTATTTGTGACAAGTACTTGTATAATAAACCCATGAAACCTAATATTCCATTCATCTTGCATCACAACTCAAAAGTGTGAAAAGTAAGGAACATTTTCAGAAGATTTTACAATGATTTGAGACATAACAATGAAATCCATTATTACAAGCACAAGTACCCGCACCTCACACGAACATCTGGACTGGCCAAGACTGTCCTGCAGGGAACAGTACAAGGAGGGAGATGAAGAGGCAGACAGAGAAAACGATGGGAAGACAACATCAGAGAGTGGGCTGGCCTTGAGTGGAACGATTTGCTACAGAAAGCAGACGACTGCTGGGAGTGGAGGAAGCTGGTTGCAAAAATCTTCACTGGTGCCCTCACTGTCCACGGGACTATCGGATAGGTGAAGATGAACATTTTAGTTCGAGATCTGAGTGCAGATCTCCATACAGACATTTCATTCATCTTTTAAAGATGTATTATCGATGATTTATATAAGTTTATTTTATTTCCTTTGTTTACTTGTGACTGGGGGGCTGTTTACCAGCAGGGGGTTTCTAGCAGAAGAGTGATGGTCTGAACTGAGAAACTGATCAGAGGAACCTGTTGTAAGGTTTTGAAATCCTGTCTACTGGCAGACAGGAAAGAAGAACTCTAGGCAGAAAGATAATACTATGACTTGGCCCAGGCCAAAATCTGTGCGGTTATTGATGTCAGCTAATTGCCAAGGCCTACACTAAAATGTTGTTATGTTGTAAAATGCTGTGTTGAGATTGTCCTCAGCCTTGACAAGCTCTTAAAATAACAACCTGCACTCTCCTTTAAAGGAGAAAAATATTCTCAGAAGTCGGAGTATAGCTGCCTACATGGTGAGGTACTTAAAAACAGTCACACACGCAAATTTTTCATTCAGTATGCAATTTCAATCTCACAGTCATTCTCAGGTGGGATGATGAGTGAGTCAGAGTGCACGTTCTGGGTGACCCTCAGAGTGTTAAGCTGGGGAACGCACAACAACAACAACAACAACAACAACATAATATCTTGACTTCACACTTTCTTCAAACAGAGAGCAGCTGACTTTGACATGCAGATGTCTGCCATGACATAAAAGCCTACTGGGTTATAGGAAATGAGTTAGGAGAAGAGTTTCACTTTACAATGGAATGTCCACAGTTTTCTGAGCTTCAGACGAATGTCCTAACTCATAAATATCTGTATCCAAGATCCATGTTAACATTTTGTAATGTGTTCTCTTCTGATAAAAAAGACTTTATTAAAACTTAGCAAATTTATTGTGAAGAGTAAAGTTTCGTGACAATGATGAAAAGGTTGACTATATTTCTAGTTCTGTGAGCGCTTTGATTTGTTGCTTTACAAGATTCAGCGCTATATAAATTCCATACATTATTATTATTATTATTATTATTATTATTATTATTATTATTATTATTATTATAATAATAATAATAATAATATTATTATTATTATTATTATTATTATTATTATTATTATTATTATTATTATTATTATTATTATTATATAAATTCAATGTTGTAAACGTATTTCGTTAATGCAAATTACATATGTTACAGTTGATTTTGTTCACTTAAATCCTCCATGCCCCAAGAGGGGTCAAAGGGGAATTAAACCTTTAATCTTGAATCAATAATGAGATTTTCCTTATGTTGTTCTACAGACTATACCTGATCCCTTCTTCTTCTTCCTGCGATGGAATATAACACTACAGTCAAGTGGAGTCAAATTTTTATTTCCAGATGGTACATTGAATAGGCAATGCATTTTCTTTTTTTCATCAAGCCATCTATCTGTGTGTGTGTGTGAGTGCACACACACACACACACACATATATATATATATATATATATATATATATATATATATATATATATATATATATATATATATATATATATATATATATATATATATATATATATATGTGTTTTGTGTGTGTGTGTGTGTGTGTGTGTGTGTGAGTGTGTGTGTGTGTGTGGCACATGCATGTGCACAGGCGAATTTCTTTCCTTTTGTTACACAAGACTAAAAAACAAACATTAAGCAAGTTCAAAGAAATGTTTTTCCCCAGTGTTTCTAAATACAACAACCAATGACTCAGTTTCTTGTATATAGCACTGCAATCCTAAATTTCATGAATAGAAATGTACCCCCCCCCCCAAAAAAAAAAAAAAAGAGAGCAAAGTTCTGTCCTTTGACTTCACGAAGAGCAGAGCATGAAAGAAAACATTAGAAACAAAGATCCCCTCTCTCCATTCCCCGAAAAAGACGAAATATGGAACCTGATTTCCTGTGAAATTAATGACTGTCTGTCCTTTCTAAAGGACCCCCTTCTTTGCTCATGTCGTGTCCCATTTTGACGTTCAGTGACAAGGGAAGTCACTCTTGTATGAAGTGCTCTTTTGAAAAGGAGGAAATAAAAGCACCCAGGGAGCCGTCTGTGTCACTTCCGGGTGGCAGAATGGCAAAGGTTTCTTGTGTTGAAGTCTGAGAAAAAAAAAAGTCTTCAGAGTTGAATGAATGGAATGATGGCACTATTTTCTTTTGGTCTTTTGTGCTGGATTGAGTGGGAGTAGAGTAGAGTAGTGTAGTGTGTGTGAGTGTGTGTTGTGTGTATGCGTGTGCGCACGTGTGTATGACAAAGACAGAGAGAGAGAGAGAGAGAGAGAGAGAGAGAGTGGAAGAGAGAGAAGAGAGAGAGAGAGAGAGAGAGAGAGAGAGAGGAAACCGAAAACCCACTGAATATTTGCCTTACCCATAGAAGGCATACACAAGTGTTTCAGCTTCAGTGAAAGCCCCAAAAGGCACTGAAAGCCACAAGTTTTCCCCCAAATATGCTTTTCCATATTGGTCTCTGTTGAAAGAACATGCTGTGTGTGGGACGGACCCCCTATTTTTTTGTTTTTGAGATTTTTCCTATATCAGCGACTTTTCGTTTACAGAAATTTTTATTCAGTAAAAAAAACC
>CM054162.1:9605820-9680820 GCA_028751875.1 Rapana venosa
GGAAAAGTATTCTTCGGGAATTTAAATGGCTTTGCGGGAAAAAGGTTTTCCCTCAAAAATTATTTATTTTTAGGGAAAAGTATTCTAAAAATGCGGTTTTTTGGTGGAAAACTATTTTTCTAAAATTTATTGGGTTTTTGGTGGACAATTTTCTTCTGAAAATTGGTTTTTGGGTGAAAAAATTTCCCGTCTAAATTTTTTTTTAATTTGGGTGGAAAAGAATTTTTTATGAAATTATGGTGTTGGGGGGAAAAAGTATTCGCAAAAATTTAAATTTTTTTTTTGGTAAAAACCCTATTCTTTTGGGAAATTTAATGGGGTTTGGGGGAAAAAATATTCGCCCTAAAAATTATTTTTTTGGGGGAAAAGAAATTTTTTTTTTGAAATTAGGGTTTTCGGTAAAGGGTATTCTTTCAAAATTATTTTTTTTGGGGGAAAAAGAAATTCTTCTGAAAATATGGTTTTTCGGGGGGGAAAAAAATATTCTTCTGAAAGGGGGTTTTTGGGGGGAAAAGTATTCTTCTAAAATTTATGGTATTTGGGGGAAAAGTATTCTTCTGAAATTTTGGAAATTTGGTGGAAAAGTATTCTTTAAAATTTAGGGCTTTTTGGTGGAAAATTTTTCCTTCTAAAATTTTAATGGTTTTTGGGGGAAAAGTATTCTCCTGAAATTTGATATTTTTTGGAAAAAAGAAATTCTTCTAAAATTATGTTTTTGGGGGAAAAAAGTTTTCTTCGAAATTAGGTTTTTGGGTTTAAAAAAAAAGTTTTCTTCTAAAATTTAAAAGGGTTTTTTTGGTAAAAAGTATTCCTCAAAAATTAAATGGTGTTTGGTGGAAAAGTTTTCGTCAAAAATTTTATAATATTTATTTGGTGGAAAAGTATTCTTCAAAAACGGTTTTTGGTGGAAAATTTATCCTTTTAAATTTAAAGGGTTTTTAAGTGAAAGATTACTTTTTCTGAAATAATTTTAAACAGGTAAAGGTACTTTTTATGAAATTATTATATCTGGTAAAAATTTATTTTTTAAAAAATATCGCTTTTTGGGAAAAAAAACCTAAAATTGTAGAAATAAAGGGGGGAAAAGTATTTTTCTAAAATTTTTGGAAATTTTGGAGGAAAATATTTTCCCGAAAAAGGGAAATTTTGGTGTGAGTATTTTTTCCAAATGCATGGAAAATTTTTGGGAAAAAGATTTTTCCCGAAATTGGGGGAATTTTTGGGTGGTAACTATTCTTTTAGAATGATATGAAATTTAAATGGAAAAGGCTTTTGAATATCAGGGTTTTTGAGGTAAAAAAACTTTTTTCCCTTTTGGAAACAAAAGAGAATTTAGAGAAATATGCCCCTTCTGTAAAAAAGGAATTTTGGAAAAAGAAACATTGGAAATTATCAAATTTTGGAAAAACAAAAATTTTTCCCTTAAATTATGGATTTTGGGAAAAAATTTTGGTGTTTTGAAATTGTTTTATTTGGTGGAAAAGAAATTTAAAAAAACCCCCCTAAAAATCGGGAAAATTGTCCCGCTTCTGAAACCCACAAATTTTTGGAAAAAAAAAGAAACTCTTTTTAAAAAGATATAAATTTAAATGAAAAAAATATTCCCCCAAAACTGGGGAAATTTTGGCGGAAAAATTTTTTTCTAAATTTTGGTATTTGGGGGGAAAAGGTACTTTTTGAAACAACCAAATGAAAAAGGGACAATACTCTTGTGATAGGGCAAAATTTTTTGGTGGGGAAAAATGTTTTCTAAACTTTTACACACGGGCATCCACAAAAGGCCCAAAGGGTAAGAAAAACATCTTCCCCCAAAGGTCGCATCACCTAACCTCTTAGCCATCAACCCCCAAAAACGAGGCCCCTTGGGATGAGACTAAAAAAACCGATGCCCCTCGTGTGCGAACGCAGGGCAGAACACCCTTGCGCAAAACTTTTAAAACCCTTTTCGCCTTTGGGAAAAAGTACCCTTTGTGTATTGGGGGCATGGATGAAAAAATTTTTTAAAAACTGAATACACGGGCCCGGGTTGTAAAAAAGTGTTTCGAGGCTTCCATTATCCCAAAATTTGAAGAAAAAAATTTAAAATAAAAAAAATAAATAGATAGATAAAAAAAATAAGCCCAAATAAATAAAAAAAATTATGTAAATTACACGTTTTTTTTTTCCTTCCATTATCTTTTTCCCCGTTTTTTTAATTAGATTTGATTTTTCTCTGTTTTTTTTAAAAAAAAAAAATTTTAAAAAAACGCCATGCAAAACACACGAATCGGGGAAAAATGGCAAAATTCCCAACACGAATGCATCCAAGCCCCGCAACACGCTCACACGCACGCACAAATCTCGTTTGCTCCCAAGCCCCGTTCACAAACGCCCAACGAGCATGCACACACACTTTCCCCTTTGGTTACATTATGCTGCCCACACACTCAATTTTTTAACTTTTTAGGGTTTTATGGGAGAAAACCTGCTGGCAACGAGGAAGAAAAATTTACCCCCCTTTCTTTAAAATAGCTTTGAAAATGTGTGTAAAAGGGGGGGGGGGATGCAACCCTTTTTAAATTTTTTAACTATTAATTTATTTCGAGGATAAGGGAAATTTGCAGTCATGGGGGTTTTTTTTATTTAATTTTTTTAAACATCACCCCGTGGTGGCTTTTTGTAAATTGTGCCCTCTTTTCCCACCTTTACAAAAAATTTGCCTACTCTCCGAAAAGCGGGAATTTTTTTTAAACGCTTGCGCAAGATGCTGGTTTTGGTGCGCTCGCGCGCGTGCAATGTGTTTGTGTGTGTGTGGGGGTGTGTTGTGTGTTGTGTGTGTGTGTTTTGTGTTTTTGAAAATGTAATTTTAAACCCCGCCAAAGTATGGTTTTCCCAAAAACCTTTTTTACAAACACGAAAGCAAGAATTAGGGGGCCTGACAAGCAAAACAAGCATCCCCCTACCACACACAACACACACACACACACCCCACACACACCCGCGCAAAAGCACACACACACACACTCACCTCTCTCTCCCCTCCACACACCACAACACCAACACACAAACACTCAACTCCCCAACCCACACCCACACACACACTCACCCAAAACAAAACTAACACACACATGCACACCAAACACACACACACTCACACACACCCCCACTCAACACACCTCACAAACACAACACACTCTCTCACATACAACACAGACCTCTAAAAAAAAAATGTACCTCCCTTGACGACCACACACATACACACCAACACAAACCACACACACACACACACAAAACACACAAACACACCATGCACAACATGCACACCACCACACACACACCAATACGTTAAATCCTTTCCGTTTCGTAAAGTAGGCCATGTGTCCGGGGGGGAACAGGGACAGAATTCACAAATCCGCATACACAGGGGTAGGGGTGTAAAAAAGCACAAACGCTTATTCCATTACCTCGAATAAAAGAAAAAATAATTTTAAAAGTAAAAAAAAATCACACACCTCGACGCACCACGCATACCACCAAACACACACAAAACACACACAACACAAACCACCAACACAGCACGCAACACACACGCACACACAAACACCCCCCCCCCCCCACACACACACACACTCACACCAACACACACACACACAACACAACCACCACACACACAACACCACACACACACACACACATCGATGAAAAAAAGCACCAACTAAAATTTAACGTTTGGTTTTTTTTTGGGTTTTTTTTTTTTATGCTTTCCCCATTATCTGGACTTTTTTTGGTTAAACGGGTTACCTCCTACTGATTTCCAAATCCCCCACTGTAACCATCACATGGGGGGATCCAAGTTCGCATTCGCGGGGTCAGAAGTCCACAGGAGCTTATAAATTTTGTTGTTATTGTTGTTGTTGTTGTTTGTCTTCGATTTACGCGTTCACTTCAGGGGGGACGGGATAGCTCAGTGGCGGAGCACTCCCTTTAAACCCCTAGCCAATTAAGCAGCGTCGAGCGGGGTTACCAAGGGATGGTAAAGGGTTTTTGCGCCCCTTTGGGCTTCAGTACAGTTCCCCCATTTTCCCCCAGCTGTAAATGGGTACCTGCCCCTTTTTTAAGGGTCAGGAAGGAAAACACGGGGGAGGGGAGATGGGCCCGCCCTCAAATCGGCCCTAGAAATTTGAGGTCTCTCGGCCCCTCCCTACGACCTATGGGTTTTTGGGGACCCTTTACCTTTTACCTTCACTCTCATGATTTTTGACCAAAAAAATAAACCAACAACAAAAATGCAGGGAAGTTAGGTGGGTAAGTCCTATTGAAAATGTGTAAAAGGGGAAAAAAAAAAATTTACATTGGCAAAAAAAAAATTTCACAAAGCAAGAAAAACCATTTAAAAAAAACAAAAAACCCAAAAAAACAAAAAAAAAACCTATTAAACTTATGAAGTTATAACAATTCCTACAGGACTGTGCCAAAACCTTTCGCAATCTTTTTTTTAATTTTAAAAATTTTTTTCATTCTTTTATATCAGGAAATGGAATAAGCACTCATGCCCTTTTTCACATCCAGTCCCCTTGTATGAGGTTTTGAAAATTTGTCATCATTTCCCCCGGGCACACAACCTACCTTCCGAAAAGCGGAACGGGATTTAACGTGTGCGCAAGATTTCTGCATGCGTTCGAACACGGGGCCTGGGGTTTTACTCTCATCCAAGGATTTTGGGTCTCCATTGGCCACCAGCAAAGGGGGGGCCCCCGCACTGCTGCGTGTCCCTTGGGGGCTTTCAGTGACGTCTCTTTGGCAAACACACACAGGAAAGTTCACAGTCCTTCACTGACCACAAAAAACGCCACGGCCGTCTCTGGCCAGACCGATGAGAGGCCCATAAAAGGGTAAAGACCCCTCCCCCCCCCCCCCCCCCCTTTTCCCACGTCCAATAGTATCCCTCCAACGCCCTTCCCCCGGAACCGTAAAGGGGGGAGGGGAAGCCGGTGGTTAGAATATTGCGCTGGAAATCGACAACCCGGGTTTTCGATCCTGTTAAAAGGGGGATATTTTTCCCCTGGATTAACACAGTGCAACTCCACCCCCCCCAAAAGTTCTTGGGGATGAACTAAAAACGAGGCCCCGTGGCGCACCACGCAGAACATCTTGCGCACACGTTAAAATCCTGTTCCCTTTTCGAAGAAAGGGCATGTGTCCCCCCTGGGAACAAAGACAATTTTCAAAAAGCATACACACGGGGGCAGATGTAAAAAAGCACATGGTGCTTTTCCATTTTCCTCGTAAAAAAGAAAAAATAAAAAAAAAAAATTTAAAACCCCAATCCGAAGGGTTGACCCTAGTTCACCACAGGCAAGAAATGTCGAAAACCCCAAACTGAGATCACCATGAGACCAGAGCAGCCGGGGCCACCGAATCAAGGATTTTCTTTTTTTTGCATGATGAAACACGGTGATGAAGGTGAGTAAAGGGAAAGGTAAAGGATCCCTAACCTAAAGGCGAGTGGGCGAGGCATCAGAGACCCACTTTTCTGGGGTTTAGCATTTGAGGGGGGCGCCCATCCCTCTCCCCGCTGCTTTACCTTTTCCCGACCCAAAGAGGACAGGTACCCATTGACAGCTGGGGGAACGGGCGAATGAGTGAAGCCAAGGGGCGCAAACGGACCCAACCAAAGGTAAATGAAAAGGAGAGGGAAAGGTAAAGGGCCCCTAACCTATAAGGGCTAGGGGGGGGGGGCGTCAAACCACACTTTTCAGGGGCCACAATTGCGGGCGGCGCCCTCTCCTCTCCCCCGCTGCTTTACCTTCCCTGATCCAAAGAGGCAGGTACCCCTTTACAGCTGGGGAAAAACCGGGGGGGCAGTAGTAAACCAACGCGCAAAAAGGTCACCCTCCAATGGCAACCACGCATACGCTGCTTAACCTTAGCTTGGGAAAGCGAGTGATGAAAAAAGATCCAAAAGCACTGTGGAAGTGCCCCTGCCCCGAAACGCTTTAACAGGTGTAACTACATCTTTCATCTGAAAACATCCCGGCACAAACCCGGCCCGAAAATACAGACATCTGCATGTTTCAGGGAATTTTTAACCACGCTTTTTAAACCGCCTCTTAAAGCGGGATGAAGCAACATGTGGCCCCCGTCGCATTCGCAAGAAAGAACAGATCACAAAAGGTAAACCTCGTTTTAGCCAAGGAACGACACCCCCCCAAAAAAACCCCAAAAACAAAATAACAAAAATAAAACAAAACCCAAAAAAAAAACAGAACCAACAACCCCCAAAACCCCAAAACAAAAAAAGACAAAACAAAAACGAAAGAGAACAAACCAAACCCCAAAGAAACAAACAAAAAACAAAACTAACCCCCCCCCCCCCACCAACCAACCACCCCAACCAACCAACCAATCACCAACCAACCCAACCCAAACCCCGCCCAGCCCCAACCCCAAACCAATCAAACAACCCACCCGCCCCCCACCCAACCAACCCAACCATCCAACCCCCCCAACCAAACCAACCAACCAACCAAAAAACCAACCAACCAAAACCCAACCAAACCCAACCCAAAAAACCCCCCCCCACCAACCAACCGAACCAACCGAACCAACCCCAACCAACCCCCCAAACCCCAAACCGACCCCCAAACCCCAAACCAACCAACCAACCCCAACCCCAACCGAACCAAACCAAACCAACCCAAAACCAACCGACCCCAACCCACCAACCCCATAACCAACCCCCATCTAAACAACCAACCCCCCCCAACCCACCAACCAACCACCAACCCAACCAAACCAAACCCAACCCAAAACCCCCAAACCCCAAACCCAAACCAAAACCAACCAACCAACCCAATTTAACCCAACCCAACCCAATCCCAAACCCCTAACCCACCAACCCACCAATCCCAAAAACTCAACCAACCAACCAACCCAACCAACCAACCCAAACCCAAACCAAACCAATCAAAACCAAAACCCCCCCAAACCAAAACCAACCAAGCAACCAAACCAACCAAGCAACCAACCCAACCCAAACCCAAACCAATAACCCAACCCAAATCAACCCAAGCAACTAACCAACAAACCAACCAAACCAACCAACCAAACCAAAACCCCCAGCCAACCAACCCAAACCCCAAAAAAACCAACCAACCCAAACCCCCAACCAAACCCAAACCCAAACCAATCAACCAACCCCCAAACCAACCAAACCCAACTAACCCAACCAAACCCAAACCCCGCAACTAAACCCAAATAAACCAACCAAACCAACCAACCAACCAACCAAACCCGCCAACCAACCCAACCCAAAACAACCAAAAACACAAACCCCCAACCAAACCAACCAACCAAAACAACCAACACCAAACCAACCAACCCAACCCACCAACCCAAACCAACCCAAAAACCCACCCCCCCACCCACCCACCAGCCAACCAACCACCGAACCAACCAACCACCCAACCAAACCAACCAAACCAACCAACCACCAACCAAACAAACAAACAAACAACCCAACCCACCACCCAAACCAACAAACCAACCAACCACCAACCAACCCACCCACACACCAAAACAACCCAACCCAACCACCAAACCAAACTGTACACAGGGAAAAATTCTAAAAAAAAACAAAAGTAACCACCATACCAGCAAACCAGAAACCCTTTCCCCTTATAATGATACATCACAGCTCCCTAGGTAGATGTGTCGGGGGAGGGAAGGATTTCTTCTTCTCTGGACACAATAATATATTCTGGCAACGAGCGTGGGGTGTTGACACGTGTGATCCGTCCCTAAGTCAGGAGTCTTTACCAAGCACAATAACAGAGTCGTAAAAATCTGGTAGTGACCAATACTACTGCTACTGTTACATAGCTGCTGCTGCTAGCTTCTGCACTACTACATGCAGCTGCTGGCTTGATGCTGCTGCGCTGCTAGCTACTACTAAACTACTACTTAAAAAAAAAGTCGAGCACATTTCCCTCTATTGCGATCACTTCACTGGCTGCCTGTGCCACAGAAGAGTACACTATAAGATCAGTACCCTCCGTTTACAATGTCACCACAAAACAGCCCCCTTCCATTCTCTGTGAATGTCTTCACCTGTAGTACAGATGCTCCTTCACGATCCCCTCCGTTCTGCTTAGATACCTTTCCTTACAAATACTCTAAGATTCAAACAATTCCACAGTCGTCGTCGCTTTTTTCTCTATTTATGGTTCATCGATAAAACCTAAGAATGACCTCCCTCTAGCCTCTTTCAGCCAAAAGGCCTTACTTATAAACCACTTTTAAAACTAGTCCTCAAGACTTGTTTTATTTCAAACCTAAGGTTTTCCTCTTCTGCTTCATCTCATACTTTTTCTCTGCCTTCAACAGCTGAGATTCCCTGTCAGGATGTTGACTGTGTGTTTGTGTGTGTGTTGTGTGGATGTGGTGTGTGCGTGCGTGCGTGCGTGTCGTGCGAGCGTGTGTGTGTGTGAGTGTGTGGGTGCGTGCGTCACATTTGGACATTGTTGGATACTCATTCTAAATTATACTGTTGTAGGACTGTGTAAGAAATGGAGTTGAGCGCAAGCGGCTTTGATTTGTCCTTCTCTGCAAGATATAGTGCGATATAAATTCCATTTAACAATTATTTCCAGTACACTACTACTACTACAACTACTAACTACTACTACTACTACTAATGACTCCTACAACAGACTAACTACTAACTCTACTACTACTAAGAACTACTACATTACTACTACTACTACTACTGCTGCTGCTTCTGCTGCTTCTACTGCTGCAGCATGCTACACTGCTACAACAACTGCTTGCTACTTACTACTACTACACTCCTGCTGCAACCACTTCACCTACTGCTACTACTACACTACTCACCTACTACTACTACTACAACTACTAACAAATACTACTACTACTGCTGCTGGCTGCTGCTGTTTGTTTGCTGCGGCTGCTGCTACTGCAACTGCAACTGCTGTTACTGACTGCCTGCTGCTGCGCTACTACCTACTACGGCGCTGCTATTACTACTACAACTACTACTACTACACTACTACTACTACTACTGCTGCGCTACTACTCTACTGCTGCTCGCTGCTACTACTACTACTATACTACTAACTACTACTACTAACAACTGCTGCTAGCGCTTGCTGCTTGTAAGCTGCTGCTGCAGCTGCTGCTACACAACTGGCTGCTGCTGCTGCCTGCTACTACTACTACTGCTGCTGCTGCTGCTCGCTAACCTCCCTACTACGTAGCACCTACTACTACTACTAACTGCTGCTGGGCTGCTGCTGTTTTGCATCGCTTTCCCGCTGCAGCTGCTGCTTAACTAACTAACTACTACTACTGCTGCTGCTGCTAGCTGCTATACTAACTACTACTACTATACTACAACTACTACCTACTGCGGCTGCTGTGCTGCTGGCTGCTGCTGCCGCCTGCTATACTACTACTACTACTACTACTACAACTACTACTACTACAGCTGCTTGCTGGGCTAGCTGGCTGCGCTGTTGCTGCTGCTGCTGGTTGCAGCAACTGACAACTACTACTACTACTACTAGAACTACTGCTGCTGCTGCTGTTGCTGCTGCTTCTGCTGCTACGAATACTACTACACTCACGGCACAATCTACCGTAACCTATCCCGTATCATGCAGACATGTTCAGGAGGAGCCTCACTGAAGATTTTGGCAACCAGCATCCTCCACTCCCCGCGGTCCTCAGCATCCTAGGAACAATCATTTCAGTCCACTCTCTGATGTTGACTTCCAATTGTATTCCCTCTGTCTGCCTCTTCTTTGTCTCCCTCTCGTACAGTTATTCCTGTAGGACAGTCTTGGTCATTAGTCCACATGAACGTGTGACGTGCCCGTACCAATTACACTTAGGTTGTTTTCACTTAAGTTAGGAGTTCTTTCATTTTTTTCAAATTTTCATTTTCAGACCACTTTTAAGTCACGGCAGATCTTTCTCTTTGAATTCGGGCTGCTCTCCACGGGGAGAGGGCGTCGCCACAAGAGCAGCGCCACCCATTATTATTATTATTATTGTTTATGGGTGTTTTTTTTTACTTGCCTGCAACTGTAATTGTTTCCCCTATCAGAGTCGCTTTCTAACCACATAATCCTTACCAGGGACCAACATCACTTATTGGCCATGAGTTCCATTTTGTACGTGCCCTAAATAAAATTGTATGTAACACACGACCGGGACCTCGGTTAATCGTCTTGTCGAAAGACTAGCACCCAGACCACCAGTTCACGGTCTAATGGATGGGGGGGGGGGGAATCTTCACGACTATGTCCGTGGCGTAACTCCATTGCACCATAGTCTCCTAGGCATATGAGTGCTGGTGAAAGGGTACATACTCATGAACTGGGCAACAAGCCGACAACGGGGAAACAAACCAATTTTTGGTCGATGATATACTGAAGTTTATTAACGTCAATAAAGATAATTTTTACCTCGTCTTGACTTGACTTGATTTCCAGACGCAAACCACGCACGCACGACACACCCACACACCACACACCACACACAACCACACTGTTTCATAGGAGGATCTAGAGATATTGTGTTTTTGTAATTGGGTTTTTGGTTGTTTTGGTGTTTCTCCACCCTTGTTATAAGGGTTGAGCATCTTTCTTCCAGGGTGGGGTGGGGGCTGCTCTTGGGTATTCTTTTGAGGGCAGGGAGGGCGTTACAACACATTAAGATAAGGTTTGGGTTTTCACGTGAAAATCAGCAGTTGAAAATTTTATTTACACTTTTCATTGGAAATACTGATTTTGTTAGAAAGTGTTAGAATTGCCATTTTCTGTAGTTTCATTGAGTTCAATAGGTTAGTAATGTAACGGTGTTTTTTTCCTATAATTTTTGGTTGTTTTTTTCTATATTTTTTAGTTTTAAATTTTGTTATCATTTCGCATGCATTGATCCCCTGAAAATTCCTTCTCCTTACAGGTACCAACTACAACCTTCCCCCTTGACACTCAGACACCCCTCCTTTCCTCTCCCCCGCTCCCACCCACCACCACCCCAGCCCCACCGCCGTCTAATCATATCACAACTGTGAAAAGACGTTAAATGAATTTGAACACACACACACGCGCGCGCACGCACGCACGCATACAGAAAACACACACACAACCACACACACACACGCATCGCACACACCACGCACGCTCGCACACACACACACACACACACACACACACATCACACACACACACACACACACACACACACGAGACACCCACACAGTAACACCGATCATTTTTTTAAAATTTTTGTTTTAATTTAAGTATTCTTTTATATCGAGGATAATGGAATGAGCAGTTATGTGGGGGTTTTTTACACCATTGCCCGGTGTAGGTCGGATTTTGTGAATTCTGGTCCATCTGTTCCCCGTCGCACCCAAATGACCTATCTTACGAAAAGTGGAACAGGATTTAACGAGTGAGCAAGTATTTCCTGCGAGTGTTCGCACACGGTACCTTGGTTATAGTCTCATCAAAGGACTTTGGGAGAGTGGAGTCTGCAACGATGTTTAACTCCCAGGGGAAAATATCCCCTGTGAACGGGAATCGAACCCTGGTCGTCAGATTGCGAGTGCAATGTTCTGACCACTAGGTTATCCCGTCCCCCCTGTCATGTATGAGCTTCTGTAACCCGCATGAACCATGCACCTTTGTAGGACGGCGCATAATTATGTCAAGTTCATAATCCATCCCACGGATGCAAACGCCGAATGTTTAAAACCGTTCGAACTCCAGACCCCGTTGAGTCCACGAAGTGATAAAGTTTTGAATCTCAGGCGGCGTCTGGAGCAAAAAGGGTGGAGTAATAAACGATCTTTCCCAGATCAAACTTTAAAGTGCAGACCTGCAAGTGCCCTAATTACCTTGTTGTATGTCCTGTAAATATATACACACAACACCAGCACTCAGTAAGATCAAGGTGCAAGTCATCTTGTCAAGCGTTCGGTGCGTTATTTATTTTAATTTATTTAATTATTATATTATTTATTTATTTATTCTTTCATATCAACGATAATGGAATAAGCAACACATTGTGGCTTTTGATTCATCCAGTCCCGTAAAAATTTAGCAGTTTTGTCAATTTGTCATCCGTTTCCCACCCGGCATACAAAGGGCCTAACTCTTTCTAAAACGGAAACGGTTTTAAAACGTGTGTGCAAGATTTTTGCTGCGTTCGCACACGGGCCCGGTGTTTTATAATCTCAATCCGAAGGTTATGGAAACACGAACATACCATGCATCCATCCTCAAAGTCAGAATGCAAATACCTTCACCTTCATCTATCCCGTAGTCCCGTGGATCGTGGGGGCACCACTGAAGATTATGCAACCAGTTTCCTCCACTCCCCGACGTCCTCTGCTTTCCTGTAGCAAATCGTTCCACTCAAGGTCAGTCCACTCTCTGATCTTGTCTTCCCATCGTTTTCTCTGTCTGCCTCTTCTTCGTCTCCCTCCTGCACTGGTTCTCCGCAGGGTTGCGTCCTCTCACCACTTCTGTACATTCTATACACAGATGATTGCAAAAGCAACTATGGAAATTCCTTTCTGGTAAAGTTCGCAGACGATAATGCTCTGTTATCCCTCTTATCCGGATCAGTCTTAGACCACGGTTCAGCCCTCACCGAGTTCGTACACTGGTGTGACGAGGCCTATCTGGAGCTAAATGTTTCTAAAACTAAAGACCTGCTATCGACTTCAGAAGATCAGGGCATACTCCTAAGAATATTATTATCCATAATCAAGAGGTTGAAAACGTTTTGAACTATAAGTATCTGGGAAACTGTTTTTGACCACAAGTTAAACTGGGACGTTAACACTGACGCTATTTCAAAAAGGGACAACAACGTCTGTATTTTTCTGAGGAAACTGAACTCATTTTTTGTAGACAAAAAGATCCTTTCCTTGTTTACAAATCTTACATAGAGAGTGTTCTAAGTTTTGCTTTCATTTGTTGGTACAATAACCTTAGTGTTAAAAAACAAGAATGGCCTGCAGAGAATTGTAAGAATCTGCTCAAAAATAATTGGAAAAGAACAAAGAGATCTCATGTCGTTCTGCAATCAGCAGCTTGTACGCAAAGCCACAGCCATTTGGGCTGATCCTTCCCATGCTTTGTTTCCAGAATTTCAAATGTTGCCTTCGGAACGCCGTTTTCAGTGTCCCATCAGCAAAACTAACAGAAAAAGAAATTCTTTTGTGCCAGTATAGCATTCGAATTCTGAATTCACAATGATGTTGACTACCTAGTTTTTACATTTCTCTAAAATTATCTGCCGGTTTTGCTTTGGGTTACGAGTGAAAGTCAATTTTTAATTTGTGTGTGTGTGTGTGTGGGTGGGGTGCTTTGGGGTTGGGAAATAAGGCTGTGTTCAAGTCAACTGTCTTAAAAAAATGAATTCTTTATTTTGGGTGAAATGGGGGTGGGTGGGGCGGGGGCGTTTTTCGAACCCCAAAACGTACGTGCGTTTTAAATGCGGGGTTTATTGCTGCGAAAAAATAAGTTTTTATGTCTTCTAGTCAATGGGTTTTTAAAATTTGTGTTCAAAATTGAGGGTGTGTGCGTGCGGGCTTTTGGCGTGTTTTTTGTGCGCGGGGCGCGCGTGTGTGTGGGTGTGTGTGTGTGTGTGTTTTTTTTTCGTGACATTTTTTTGGGGAAAACCAATATGAAATATAGCTTTTGTGCCCTTTTGATATTTTTTGATGAGTATCAATTCCCTGTCAGAAATTGTATTCCCCCTTTTGGGGAAAATTAAAAAGTTTTTTTTGACTTGATTTGACTTGCCCTTTTTTCTTTTCCCCCTGTGGGAGAACAGTCTTGGCCGCCCAAATTTTTTCGTGTGACTTTGCCGAACCACTTTAGTTTAGCGTTTTTTTAAAGAAGTCAGGAGTCTTCTTCGGGGCCGCAATATCTTCATGGGGGGAAAAAAAACCGGCGCAAAAACGCAAAATCTTCCCCTTTGGTGAATCTTGAAACTGTAGAAGAGGAATAAAGGGGAAAAAAAAAACCCTCGAAACCATAAAACAATTTTAGATTTTAGGCCTTTTTAAAGTCACAGCAGAGTTCTCTTTATGAAATTCGGGGCTACCCCTCCTTTGGGGGGGCCATCACCAAAAGAGCAGGGGCCCTCAATTTTTTTTTTTCTTTTCTTGTCTGCGTATTTGTTTTTCCTTTCAGAGGGGGCTTGTTTTCCTTCCCACTGACACTGGCCAGTTTTTTTGTCCTTTCAGCATTACAGCTTTTAAAGAAGAGGGGGAATAACAATTTCAGATTAATTTGTGTAGCAAAAAAGCAGTTTTTTAGATATTCCTCTCATTTGAACTTACATGAAAAATGAAAAAAAAATCTTTTTGCCACGCTAGCCCCTCTCTCTCTTCTTCTGTATCTGTCCTTCCTCTCTCCTCTCCTGTCTGTTTTCGGGTCTCTCTCTCTCCCCTCTCACATCTATAGGCCATCTGGGAACTAGTTATTCTGTTCCTTTTTATTTTTTTTTTATTTCATTGCTTCTCGGATACTTTTGGAATTTAGGCTTTTTAAATTTTTCTTTTTCGCTGCTGCGGGAAAATTTGTCAGGGATGCCTTTTAAGGACACTTATTTTGAAGAGAGGGTGAGAGTGGGGAGAGAGAGAGAGAAAAAATTTAAGAGGGGGAGGAGAGAGGGAGAAGAAAAGGGGAAAAGAGAGAGGAGGAGAGAAGAGGGGGGAAAAGGGGGGAAAAAGGAAGAGGGGGAGAAATAGATAGATAAATATAGTTAGAAGAAATGAGAGAGAGAGAAACAAAACCAAAAGGGACAAAAGACAGACGACCAAGACACAGAGAAACAGAGAGAGAGATGGAAACCACTCTCAAAACACGACCCTTTCAGAGAAGCTGAGCTTTTTGGGTTTTCCGACCCCCCCCCGGCCCCCCAAAAACCCAACCCAAAAAGGGCCTACGGGAAACATTTTTTGTTTTTATTTTTAATTTTTAAACTATTTTAAAACTTTTTTTCCCTCATTCCCCTTTGGAAAAAAAAAACCCCTGGAAGGGCATCTAGCAGCTGGGCCACTGGGTCCCCTCCCCAAACCTACCTACCAAACCTCCCTACCTCCCTACCTCCCTACCTCCTACCTCCCTCCCTACCTCCCACCTACCTACTACCTCCCCAAACCTTTACCCCCCTTTACCTAACCTACCTACCTCCCTTTCCAATACCTCCCTACCCTCCCAACCTACCTCCCTCCCTACCACCCCCCTACCTACCTACCTCCCTCCCTCCCCACCTACCTCCCTACCCCCCTACCTACCTACCTACCTACCTCCCTACCCCCCTACCCCCCTACCTCCCTACCTCCCTTTACCCCCTATTTCCCTCCCTACCTCCCTTTAACCTACCTACCTACCTCCCTCCCTCCCTACCTCCCTACCCCCCTACCCCCCTACCTCCCTTCCTACCCCCCTACCTCCCAAAACCCTCCCTACCTACCTACCTCCCTACCTACCTACCTACCTCCCTCCCTACCCCCCTTTCCTACCTCCCCTACCCAAACCTCCCTTTCCTACCTCCCTACCAACCTACCAACCATTTCCTGTAGTCGCATGGGCCTTTTAGCCCCAAAACCCTGCATCAAACCTTTTAAACCGTTGGGTTTTTTTAAGACTGCCCCACTGCCCCCTCAGCTAAAGACCCCGGGGCTTGGGGCGGATCACACGTGTCTTTTTTCCCACGCTGCTTGCCATAATCCCGGAAAAGACATCTTTCGCTGGACATGTGTCCGACAGTGGGGTAAAGTTATTATTGGGGGAGGGGGGGAGGTTTAAGGGTGAGGAGGTGGGGGTGGGGGAGGTGGGGGTGAAAAAATAGGGGTTGCTGGGTTTTTTTGTTTGGGGATGATTTTTGGTCAGGGGGGGTGGGGGGGGTGGTTTTTAGTGATGGGGGTTTTGGTGGTGGTGGGGGGAGAGGGGTGTTTGGGTTTTGGGTGAGATTTTAAAAAATCGTGGTGTTGTGTGTGTTGTGTTGGGGGTGTGTGGTTGTGTGTGGTTTTTTGTGTGTGTGTTTGGTATTGTGTGTAGGGGGGCGGGCACATATGTTTTAAATTTAAAAACACCACACACAAAACACACACACACACACACAAAATAATATATTATTTTTATAAAATAAATATATCTAAAAATATATAAAATTATATATATAAAATTTTATTTTATAAAAAATTTTTTTTATAAATATTATACATGAGTGTTTTGTTTCGTTGATGTAAAGTGAAAAGGGTGTGTATACGTGTGTTTGTTTTTTTTGCTTTCTCTCTCTGGTTTTTCCCCCTCTGTTTTTGTCTGCCATCTCCTCTGTTTTCTGTCTCTGTCTGTTTTTTTACTCTTTTTTAATCTCTCTTCTCTCTTCTCTCTTTTCTCTCTCCCCTTCCCTTTTTCTCTCTCTCCCTCCCTCTCTCTTCCTCCCTCTTTTCTTCCTGTCTTCATTTATCAAAAACCAAACAACATGTGTTCCTGGTTTCAATATCACTTTTAAAAAGTGGACATGATTTTATTCTTTGGTTTAAAAAATCTAGTAAAGGGTTTTTTAAAATTTTTGTTTTTTTTTTGTGTTATTCGTTGTTGATGTTTGTAGGCCCCAGATTTAAAGTTGCTGCTGTTGCTGCCCGCTGTGGTTTTGCTGTTGCTGCTGCGGTTGTAGTTTGTTTTTTTCTTCTTTTTGCTTTCTGCCCTTTTCCCCGGGGATGTAAATTTTTGCTGAAGAACGTTTTGTTTAAGTCGGGGAGATCACCTAATTTTTTATCCGAAAAAGTCATAGCGGGGTGTTTTCTTACAGTAGTAAATTTTTTTCTGGGGTTGTTTTTCATTCTTTAAAACAAAAGGGTCTACTCCGCATCAGTTGTGGATGTGTGTGTGTGTGTGTGGTGTGTGGGGTGGGTGTGTTATGTGTGTGGGTGTGTATGTGTGTGTGTATCACTGTGTGTGGTGTAAGGTGTATGTTTTTGTTGTGGGATGGTTGGTGTAGGTGTATGTACGTGTGTTTTTTTTGTATGTGTTTGTTTTGTATTCTCGTGTGTGTGGGGTTTTTGTGTGTGTGTGTATTGTGTGTGTGTGTATGTGTGTGGGGTATCACTGGGGTATGTGTGTGGGGTGTGTGTGGTGTGTGGTGTTTGTATTTTTGGTGCATGGGTTTCCCCAACCAAACTTCTTTTTTACCCCCGGTTTCCCGCCGACCCCTGAGGCCCATCGCTTTTATTACCTTTGGGAATTATTCAAAAAAAACTGATTAAAAACTTGTGTTCGAGGGCGCTATAGGGCCCAGTGGTTAAGACCCATCGACTTCAAACCCAAAGGATCCAAAAAAGGGGAAATCGTGGGTTTGAAACTCCCGGGGGGTTTCTGAGGTATTAAATGTGGGGTGGTGATTTGTACGTTTCCCCGGTTAACTTCAAGGGGAGGGGCCCGCCAGTGGTTTGGGAAATTTTCCCCTTTCGTTAATTTTAAAAATACAAAATCAAAACCCATGCCCGTTTTTTAAAAATATTTTAATTAAAAGTACCTTCGGTGGGGTTTCAGAAACCACGAACCACCCACATACATTTCCCTGAAGTCGGAATGCGGTCCTTTCTATGCAGGCAAAAAAAGGTGTCATAAAATTTTGCCCCAAAACTTCCCCTTTTAGGGGAACCCCGGAGCCTTTTCCGGGAAATAAGGGGGACGGATAGCCAGTGGGTTTGAAAAAATTGCGCTCGCAATCTGGGCTACCCGGGTTTTGATTCCATTCAAGGGGTATTTTCCCCTGGATTTAAAAATCAGTGCAGACCCCCATCTCCCCAAAATTTTTTTCGGGGTGAGGGCTATAAAAACCCAGGCCCCCGTGTGCGAAAAGCCCAAAAATCTCGCGCACAAAGTTAAAATCCTTGTCCGCTTTTTGGGAAAAATTTGCCATGTGTGCCGGTTTGGGGAAAAGATGACCCTTTTTCAAATCTGCAAAAAACCCCTGGGACTGGTTTTAAAAAAAAACATACGTGCTTACCCCTTTTCCTCGCCCAAAAAAAAAAAAATCTCTTCTCTGTCAGTGTCTCTCTCTCTTTTCTCTTCCCCTCTCTCTCTCCCCTCTTTTCTCTCTCCCCCTTTTTCTCCTCTCTCCCCTCTCTCTCTCCCCTCTCTCTTTTCTCCTCTCCCTTTTTTATCTCTTTTTTTCTCTCTAATTCTTTTATTCCCAGGATAATGGAATAACACGAAAATTTCACTTTTTTTTCATCCACTCCTGTGTACAGTATAATTTTTTTCATCCTTCCCAAACCCGGGACACAAAAAACCTATTCTTTCCCAAAAGCGTAAAGGTTTTAACGTGTGCACAAGCTGTTCCCCATGGGGTTCCCCACAAAGGGGCCCCGGGGGTTTTTAAAACTTATTTTAAAAATTTTTTGGGGGGGGCGGAGTCGGTGCTGATGTTTTGCTTCAAGGGGAAAATGTCCCTTTACGGGATTCGAACCCGGGTCAGCGGATCACGAGCGCAACGCTCTAACCAACCAATCCATCCCCCTCCCCCCACAAAGTCATTAAAGAAAATTTTTGTAGAAAGGGCAAAAAATAATGTTTTTTAAAACCAAAGCAAGGTTGTTGAATTTTTGAATACCGAGTTGGGCCCAAAAAAAAAAAATTTTTGCTCAAAAAAATGTCGTAATTTTACAAAAAGTGAAGGAAATAATTTGTATGGAATTGTTCACAGTTTTGGGGACGCCCCTTTAAAATTTGAAAGAAACAGACAAATTGTGAAGAAGAAGAAGAATGCGAAGAAGAAGAAAAAGTTTGCGAAGAAGAATTGGAAAAGAATTGCGAAGAAGAAAAAATTTGCGAAAAAGAAGAAGAAGAAGAAGAAGAAGAAAAAAAAGAAGAAAAAAGAAAGAAGAAAAGAAGAACAAAAAAAGAACAAGAACAGAACAAGAAAAAAAAGAAAGAAAAAAGAACAAGAAACAAGAAGAATTGCGAAAAGGAAAAAAGAAGAAAAAATTGCGAAGAATTGCAAAGAAAAAAAAGAAGAAGAATGACAAAGAAGAATTGGGAGAAAAAGGGAAAAGAGCAAAGAAGAAATTTCAGGAAGAAGAATTGGAAAGAAAAAAAAAAATTACGAAAAAGAAAAATTGCGAAGAAAAGAAAAACGGCGAGGAAAAAATTTTTTCGAAGAAGAAGAAGAAGAATTGCAGAGAATTTTCTAGGAAGATTTGCAAAGAAAAAGAAGAAGAATTGCGAAGAAGAATTTCGAAGAAGAATTGCGAAAAAATTGTGAAGAAGAAGAATTGCGAAAAGAATTTTCGAAGAATTTTGAAGAAAAAAAAAGATTTTTGCAATAATAATTAAAAATAATAATTTTAAAAACAACACAAAATACATCTATACTACTACTACTACTTTCTACTACTACTACTACTACTAAATACTAAATAATTTTATGGAATTTATATAGGGGGCTGAAACTTGAAAGTAAAAAACAAAAGCGCTTTAGTTAATTTTTTTTTTTTGGCGTGTTTTATGGGGTTTTTTAAATTTTTTTCATCTGTTTCCCCCAAAGGCCACCCCCAAAGGCCTTCTCTTTCGAACCCGCGGAACAGGGTTAACGTGTGCGCAAAAGTTCTGCATCGTTCGACACGGAGCCTCGGGTTTAAAAGTCTCACAGAAGGACTTTCGAAGAAGAAGAACAAAAAGAGAGTTTTTCCCGGCAAAATTATGTAAAAAAAATCTACCTGAAAATTTTTCAAGGGCAAAAAAAAAAAGAAAACAAAATAATGGAATCGACGCGCTCTCCCCGGGGGGGGCCCCGAATTTTTACGCAGGGAAATCTCCGTGACTTAAAGTGGTATAAAATTAAAATACAAATTTAAACCCAAAACCCAAAACAAAATTTACTTTCCCCAAAACCCCCAAAAAAGGAAGAGAAAACAATACAAAAATATGAAAAAGAAAAACGAAAAAAACGATGAAAAATCCCAGATCAGTAAACTTTTAGCAGTAGTATTTAGCACCGATGGCAGCAACAACTCCACCACAACCTACAGCAGCAACACGCAGCAAAAAAGAACACAGCAGCACAGCAAAAGAGCAGCAACAGTAGAAGCAATTTGTTTAGAATCAAGCAAAAAAGAGAACAACATCAGCGGGCAACAACAGCAACAAAAAACAGCAGCAACAACACAGCCAAAAAGCAGCAGCAGCAACAGCAGCAATAATAGCAGCAATAACAGCAGCAGCAACAAAAGAAACATCAGCAGCAGCAACAACAGAAGCATCAACAACAGCCGCAAAAAGCAGCAACATGATAGTAGCAGTGACAGCGAGAATGATAACAACAACGACACCAAGTCATGCAGAATGAAAATGAGTAGATTTAAATAAGAACAACTAGTAATAAAGACTCGGAGTAAAAGAATTGATAAGACTGTAGAAATAATCTCATACGTGGATAAATAACAACAACATGACAACGACAAGAATGGGTTAACCCCCCCTCCCACCCCCCGAAAAAAAAACAATAAAACAAGATAAAGCACCTCAAGGTAAATACATTAAAAATAAATGACAAGCATTAGCACAAAATCACACACAAAATTATCTTGTATCTATCTCTCTTCTCTTTATCTCTCTCTACTTCTCTATCTATTCATTTATTCACTATCTATCTATCTATCTATCTATCTACTACTATCTATTTATCTATCTATCTCTCCATCTATCTATTTATCGATATATCTATATATCTATCCATCTCCATCCATCCATCCACCCATCCATCCATCCACCGAGAGAGAGAGAGAAAAACATGAACGAAGAAGAAAGAAAAAGAGAAATTAATCAACTAAAATTTTAATAACAAAGCAAACGAACAGTTTCCTACAGACATAACATAACTAACTTAAAGTATAAAACAACACTACTTTGTACAGTGATCATAATCCAGTGTGTTTTACTTGGTTTTAAAATCGTATCAAAATACCTAAAGTAGGGCATAAGACTTTTTTTTTTTTACAGGAAAATTAAAAAATCTTTAACGTGCAAGATTTCCTTTAAGGGACTTACAAGGTCCGCGCGCCATTTACATACATGACTATATCAAATCAGAGACCCCGATGAAGACGCTGCTGGGATTTTGGATTTTAGGACATTTACTTCAGCTTCTGTATAAGACAAACATGACCCTTTTCATATTTAAAATAAAAAAAGTGTTATAGATTTAAAAATAAATCAAAACCACCTGGATAACAAAAAGACAATAGACTTCCGAAAATACACTAAGAGGGACTATTTGAAAAAAAAAATACTTATGGTTCAAAAGAGCAGTTCAGAGCACAAAGAAACAATGTAACTTCCTTTAAAATGCAATCAAAACGTGGGTAGATTACTATCATAAGTTGTTAATTTACAACTACCGTACTCTCTCGCCATGTATGGAAAGGGAAGGAAATCCTTACATACTTATTGTGAAAGCCTATATCAAAAAAGTCAACAGACAGTGTTGTTAAAGTATTATTTTGTGATGAATTGATCAACCACACTTCTCAATATTGGCCACCAAAAGTTATATCAAAGGACAAGTCAAAATGAAAATGATCTCCATATTTGGTTAGAACTATATAGCGAACAAAAGAATATACAATTTCCATTTAAACTTCTGCCATTGAACAAATCACTGAACGTCTTGGAAAGCCTATTTTTTTAGTCCCTTCAAAAAAAATGATCCAGAACAAGTTGGCATTTGACAATCTTGACGGAAGGAAGAATTAAATTAAGGCTTTGGGTCCAAAGGTTATAGCTGGATCATCATGTCATAATTGTATATACTTGTGCATCATAGAGAAAATACAACTTTCTTGCACATATTTAAAAAGGCAAAAAATTCATCCAATCCACAATTCAGGTGGATATGGCTTGTCCTTTCAAATTACAGACCATTTTTCATTTATGGTCTGTCTATATACTGTCTTATCTAAACCCATCGAAAAAAAAAACATCTAAAAATATGTATATTCCTACTTTTGTATAAACAGCATTCTATTAAATGAAGATCAGTCAGGTGTTCGTAAATTAAACTATTCCTGGTCACACAGCTCTTACACTAATTACGGACAGTCTCTTAGCAATATCAATGTGAAAATAAATTAGGTACAGGCCTACTATTTTGGTTTGACTTTGCCAAAAGCATTTTTGATGTAATCAATCATTACCTATTATTGCGTCTATTCGGGGTAACTTCACTTGGATAATACTAACACAGAAAATGATAATTACTTTTGAAAAGCTTTTTGTCGAATAGAAAGCAAGCCAGCTAGTGACTGCAAATAATCAAACATCAGAAACTAAAACCTATTAAACATGGGAGTCGACAAGGGTCAGTATGGGTCCTTCCACTTTATTTCGATCTAGTAAATGGCTTTACCCCAACAATTTCTACTTATGTAGCCCCTTGTGAAATGTTTGTGAGACACATCCCTTTATTTTAGGATTCTGAACCCTCACAGACTTACACTTCCAAAATTCAAAACAATATTGACAGATTGGTTAATTGTGACTGAGCACTTAAACATATGTCCCTTAAATAATATGTGAAAAAGGATGTGAAAAATAAAAAAGTCTCTGAGGCTTTGGATGTTGTTTGCTTTACAAGATTCAGCCTATCTAAAGTCACAATTCATTATGAATACACGGAAAAAAAAAAAAATAAGTGTATGTATGTAATATGCAAGGGACAAAATGAGACAAAAATGAAAACGAGAAATTCAACATTGTTTTGATAGGCTAACTTGAAGATCGTGGACTCCACAGTATTCTGGGTTATAATTTTTGAAATAAATCTTCTTACTTGGATGCTGGACCATGTGATGGCGCTAGGGAAAACGTCTCGTTACAAGTACTTCCAGTTATAAAAATATTATAAACATTTTCTTGGAATATTAACCACTATCGCAAAATCTTTTTTGCGGCCACATTTTTTTTTGCCTATAGTGGCTATGCTTTCATCTTCTTTTTTTGGGGACAGCTGCTGTGATTACTAATTTTAATAAAGATTTTTACAACGGATTTTTATAAAAGAGCACTGTAACTTGTTCTACTAAAATTAGCTCCTAACCATAACGAAAACAAAAATATCTAACCTTCTAAAAACGCTTTATATAAGTAATAGCTTTATTTGTCTAGAAAGTTTGTCAATGGAAATGACCCTCACCCTCCAAGATCACAATAGGGCTTCAAAGTCAAATATACTCAGACATAATCATTTACTATCACTTCCTTTGAGACAAAGAAAATAATTCTTTACAAAACAAGTTCGTTGTAGTAATCAGGTAGTGATTTTATGGAACTAAGCTCCCCATATCGGCTTCTTAAAATGTATCGGAAAAAACATAATTCAGTTTCAAGGACACAGCTAAAAAAGCTCATCTTAGGGCAATGAAGGTAGGAAATGATCTAAGTAAGGCGATAATCAATAATGACTAAATACGTCAAATAATTCATTATTACATATATCAGCACTTACGTGCATTTCTTTAAAATAAATACAATTCAAGTAGGTCTTACTGTGTTTTGAGATTACAGTCACACCACTGTATATGTATGGAGGTGGGGGAGGACAGGAAGAGGCACACTATTATGCAAAAGATAAGTAAGGAGTATATATATACACAGTATTGAATAATTCTACAGTTTTAAAAACAATCGTGGAAAGGAGGCATTTTTTAAAAATGGTTAGACCTGATAGCTTGGATAGGTGTACTCTTCTCTCTCTCTCTCTCTCTTCTCTCTCTCTCTCTCTCTCTCTTCTCTCCTCTCTCTCTCTCTCTCTTCTCATCTCCTCTCCTCTCCTCTCCTCTCTCAGGCCTTTCTCTTTTCTTGTCCAAGTCAATAGATTTTATCGTCGATGTTGTTTTATTTTATTGCAGTTAGAGGATGCGAGTTTCTAGTATTTTATAAGCGTTATGTTTTAGTTTTATATTGTTTTAGTTTGAATGATTCTTGAATTATCGCTATATTTAGTTCTTTTTTTTTCTTTTCTTGTTTTTTTGTCCTTTTTTTTTCTACAGTTGATTAATGGGCATTTGAAATTTTGTATCGTATATCGCTAGAGGAGAATCAAAGCATTCAAGAACAAGTGCACAGAAGAATCCTCAATATATTCATACAAAGAACAAAAGATCCAACATACTATGTGAAAGAAGAATATCAAAAAGAGTTGTGGCCCCCAAGAACTTGTCTTCACCATAAAGAGGAGAAATGATGTGGTTGGTCACTCCACAAGACACAACACCTTAGCTATATAACTTCTTGCAGGGAACGGTTGTGAAGCAAGAAAGAGAGTCCGCCAAAAGAAATCATGGGTTGTAAACAACATCAATGAATGGACGCCCAACCCCTGCGAATAACCTACTAGCCAGACAGGATCGTGAAGCATGGAAAGATCTCTGTTTGCGTCGTCTCTCAGGTCCCCTCTAGTCCTTTGGGGACTGGGTGACCTGAGTGAGTGATGATAGGGGTTTTATTGTTTGATAATAATAATAATATGAAATATATATAGCGCTGCAATCTTGTAAAGCAACAAATCAAAGCGCTCAGATTTCATGTCATGCCACATTTAAGTCACAGCAGATTTCTCTCGTGAAATTCGGGCATGCTTCACCGGGGGTAGCCGGGATGAGCGGGAGGCGCGTCGCCACAAGCGCAAGCGCCACCCTTTTTTCATGTCTGAAACTGTATTTGTTTCCTATCAGAGTGGCTTTTTTCCTAAGAATTTTTCGAGGGAAAACTCTCTTGTTAGCGTGGGTTCTTTTACGTGCGCTAAATAATACGTGGAACACACGGGACCCGCGGTGTATCGTCTCATCCGAAAGACTAACGCCCAGACCACCACTCATGGTCTAATGGATGGGGGAAAAGTTTCCGGTCCAAACGGGGTACGAACCGCCGCACACTTCAGACCCGGACTTTTCGCTTTCTAGACAGGCGCGTTACCTCTAGACCACTGATCCACTTGTTTGAATAATTGTTTGGTTGTTTTATGTTATTATTTTTCTATTTGATTGAATGTGGTTTTCCCCTTCCCCCTTGATACTCCTCCCCACCTCCCATTCTTTCCAATGCTTTTCTGTTATCATTGTTATGTTGTTGTCTCATGGTGATGGGGATTATTTGTTATATTGTTGTCTCATGGTGATGGGTGATTGTTGTTGTTCTTGTATCTCTATTATAATAATCATTATTATTGTCTTATTTGACTTATCTTGCTTGTTTCGTAGTTATTGTGTGAAAATATTATCTTTTAAAAGCGCCATTTGAAGTGTATGAGCGCATAAAAGCACATGTTTGCTGGGTGGTGGAGGAGAGGAGGGAGGTCATTGAAGGCAATATTGTCAGTAATGACGCAACGAATGTCTAGTATTTTCTAACGTTTTGTTCCTGTACCTTTTTTATTATCTAAAGTATAAACGTGAAAGAATGGATAAAACAGTAGGTGAAGTAATTTGTTTGTCCTGACGTTTTATGATTTTCTTTTTTTAATTCTCAAAACATTCTTTATTTAAATGTGTGTGTGTGGACGTGAGCGCGCCTCATGCGTGTATATGTATATGTGGTAATTTGTATTTTTCAATGTATTACCATAATCGATTTTCCTCTTTACTGGTTTGATTTAATGGTTAAGGATGCAATAATGTAGTATTTTAATATAATCATTAAGAAATTTGTTCTTAGATAGATTGCATGATGAAAAAAAGCAAATACATTGTTTATTCAATGGAAATAAAAGTTTGACTTTGACTTTGACTTTGTAGTTTTAGAAAACAAATAGACATTCACATTCACTTTTGTCTTAACAAAACAAACATACAAACGAATGAATAAAACACAAGTCACTTAAAAAAAATTTTGACAAAAACAACAACAAAACAAAAAAAAAATTCCATCTTCCTCTTTCTCCCCCACTCAACAAAAAAAAGAAAAAAATGAATCCAAACAGCTTCCTTGTTTATTTCCTTCTTTTTTTCCCCCCAACTTTGAAAAAAAAAAAAAAAACAAATCTCTGTTGGGTTTTTTTGTCTTTGTCTGTTTTTTTTGTTTTTTTTTCCCCCACTGAGATAGAAAAAAGAAACCCAAATTCTAAAACCACATTGGCGTTTTACTGACAGGCAACTGCACTTCGTCTGCCGGGCTTTCAGGTGTCTTTTGGGATTTTGTTTCCCGTAAAGAGAAGAGAGGGGGAGGCGCGAGATGTCAATGGTCGTCCCGTTGCTGTTCAGTCTCTGAAACAGAGAAAAAGATTTTAAAACGGCCTTGACTTTAAGGAGGGGGTGGTTGGTGGGGGGGTGGTGGTGGTGGTGGTGGGGTGGTGGTGGGGGTTTGGGGGTGGTGGTGAGGTAGTGTGTGGGGGGGGGGGGGGGGGGAGGGGGGGGCCTGGGGGGGTGCTGCGCGCGATGTGTGGGTGGGGGGGGGGGACAGAAAGGGGGGGGTTTAAATTTGGGATGGTGTTTTTGTTTTAACAGCAAAACGGTTTTACACACATACAATATTCGGGAAAAAATTTCTTACGCGCGCGCGCGCAAACACTCAACACAGACGCAGGAACACACACACACCACACACCCCACACGCGCTGATGCACACCACAAAAACACCACGCATGCCGCATGCACACACGCCGCGTGATCACGCCACAAAAACCACATACCCACAGCCCGGGCTTAGACACGACAACAGACAGCAGACGACAGACAGACAGCAGTCAGTCAGGCACCACCACACACAACAGGGCGCGCATGCACCCCGCACACAGTCAGTCAAAAGACAAGACACACACACACACACACCACACACACACACCCCACCCCCACCCACACACACCCCACCACTTCTTTACTATTTTTTTGCTTTTTTTGTCTACAAATATCAGTCTGCTGTCTTTTTTTTTTTGTATCTCCTTGGTTGACCTCCAAGGCTATCCTCCTCCTCCTCCCCCCCTTCCCCCTTTCCCTCTCCTCCTCCTCCTCCTCCTCCTCCTCATCTTTGGATGTGTGTGCGTGCCTGGGCGTTCGCGTGTGTTTGTGTGTGATGTGCGTGTCTGTGTGCGTCTTGCGCGAGTGATATATATGTTGTGAGTGTGTGTGTGTGTGTGTGTGTGTGTTTTTTGGCGTGTGGTATGGGGGGTGTGCGCGTGCTTGTTTGTTGCCCTTTGATTAAAGTCTTTGTACTCAGTGATATTAGACAAATATGCCTGCGTGCATGTTTTATGCGTACGCCGCCGCGCACGCGCTCGCTACGAGGGTTGTGTGGTGGTGTGGGTGTTTGGCCTTTTGCTCCCTCCTTCTCTCCGCACCCCCCCCCCCCCCCCCCACACACCCACCGCTCCATGCATAAGACATGTTATTAATTTTGCCAGCCAACAAAAACATGTTGCTGTGACACCACAAAATCCCACTTGCACGCTGTCACTGTCATGCTGTTATTGCAAAAAATCCACACGTCTCACAAAAAAAGCACACACACACACACTACACACGCCGCACACACACAGGGGCACAACGCAGAGGCACACCAAAAGGGCATACACACACAGGCACAACATGGGCATACACGGAGGCACACAAGGCAACGCACAAGCACCACGTGCCTCCACACATACTACAAAGAGGCACACACACAGAGGCACCACACAGAGGCACCACACAGAGGCACACAACAGGGGGCCACACACAGTGGCACACACCAGGCACCACACTAGGAAACACACAAGGAACCCCCAAAAACGGGCACACACAATGGGCATACACAAACACACGCAACACCCTCCCCCCACACACAACACACACAACACATAAAACCAAAAAACAAAACCACAAAACAACACAAACCCCAAACACACACACAACAAAACACCCCCACACACACAAAACCACAAACAAAAACACACACACCAACACACACACAACAACACACACAACCAAACAAAACTCACACAACCCCCACCCACACCCCACCACACACACCCCCACCAAACACACCACACAAAACCCACCACACACACCACAACACACAAAACCCCCACCCCACCACAAACCCCCGCACGACACACACACACACACAACACAACACACACACACACAAAAAAAATGATGGTTTTCAGTTCCAACATTACAATAAAATTTGAAAATAAATTTTTCCCAACTTAATTGAAAAAGCGAAGTTTTTTTTAAAAGTTTCAGATAATAGTTTCATCTTTAAAGAAACAATCAAATATCAAATTAAAAAAAAAAGAAAAAAAATCAAACAAATTGTCAGCTTATAAGTGATTATTTAATGCCCCCTTCAAAATGATGAATTTATAAATTTTTTTCATTTAAAAAATAAACAAGACGGGTGTTGGGCTGATGATATCTATCAAATGCTGGCCCAATCCTTTAAAAGGAAAAAGGGTACTCTTTTCATTTTTTCCCAAAAGTTAGAAAGTGGGACTCTTTCTAAAACGGAGGCAGTCATTTTAGTCCCCCAAACCTAAAGAAGGTAAACTCGGCATCGAGAAGTACAGCCAATTGCTCTTTCCTCATGGGGTAAAAAAATGGAAAAAATTATACATAAACGTTTTTTTTCATTTTTTTGAAAAAAATAATTGATCCAACAAAACAGGCTGGTTTTCGAAAGGGGAAAATGTACTTTGACCCTTAGTTAAACTAACACATCAAAATTTAAAAAAAAATTTTCCAAAGAAAAAGTGTGTTTGCCACATTTTTGATGTAAAGAAAGCCCATGAAGGTTTTTCATGATCAATTGCCATAAATAAAAATACATTGGTATTAATGAAAAATTTTATAAATATCTGCAAAATTTCTTGTCGGATAGACATTTTTCCTAAATTAGGGGCAGTGTACTCAAATTTGAAAAATATCGACTTGGGGATACCACAGGGACAGTATTTCACCTATTTGTTTTTATTCTTTTACATGACCCCAGCTCTTTGTCATAATACTCAAATTGTTCGTTGCAGATGATATTGCAAATTTTTGGTAAATACGTCAGTTAAAAAAAACACAAAAAAGAGTGACAATTATGTTGAAAAAATATATCAGGAAGAATTAGATAAATTCTGGTTTATAAGAAAAAAGTTAGAATTACGCAGAAAAAAAGTGCTTGTGCTTTTTTAAAACGGTGACAACCCATTTAAAATTACCAATACTGAAATTGGAAGGAAAGGTGCTTTAATCAAAAGATGTCAAATTTTTAGGTATTTTTTAAATAGAAAGTTGAATTGGAAAATGACAAACAACCAAATTAACGAGCTAGGAAAAAAACTTAATTTTCTAAAGATAATAGTTCTCGGCATGGAGTCAAGACATACGACTTGATACATCGGGGGCTGTCCTTTTTTACGTTTAAAATTAAAATTTCGAAAGAATTTTTTTTTCTGCTGCAGATTTTTACTTAAAAAAATTTCAAAGTTAGACAGTAAAGCGTAAAGATACTCTTGGTTTCCGGTATGAAAAACAGCTTTGTATACTGACGGACTTATTAGAAAAGGCAAAAGTGGTGCTGCATAGTGTTCCCATTTTTAAAAGTTCAAAATTTTCATTTGGGGACAACATTTTTTATTTTTACTTCTGAATTATTTGCAATTTTTTGGGCTTTGATTTTTGTTGATACTGCTGTTGATGTTTGCCAAATTCTGTTTTGCGTTGATCAAGGAAAGTGTTAATGAAAAAAGTCATGGCAGGGAAAAAAAAATTTGAATTTGAGATTTGAAAATTTTAAAAAAAATAAAACCCCTCCGGGGTTTTTACAATTTTTATTTTGCAAAAAAAGGGCAAACATTAATTTTTTTCCCTGTTTTCTCTTATGAAATTATTAAAAATTTGTGTTTCTTCAAAATTTGAAAACTAGGTTTCCTTCCCAGGTTAAAAATTTTAAATTCAAAAATAAAAAATGCTATTCAAATTTAAAAAACTTTTTTTTTTTTTTCCCTTCCCACATTTTTTTTTTTATTGAATTTCTTCTTAAAGGGTTAAAAGGGAAATTAAAATTTCAAAAAATTAAAAAATTTTTTTATACTTCAGCAATTTGTTGTTTAAAGCCAATTTCTTCCCTGTAAAATTAGAATTAAAAATATCCCTTCCTTTTTTCCTCTCCTTCTTTCTTCCTTATATTTTTTTTATAAATTTTATTAATTTTATAAAATATTATTATTTTTTTTTTTTTATATAATATATATTTTTATTTTTTTTACATGTGGATGGGGGTGCGTGTAGGGGAGGAAAGAGGAGAGGGGTGTGTAAAAATAGGTTTTTAAAGGGGTTTTAAAATTTTAAATTAAAAAAAAAAAACAATCAAAAAACCCAAAAACAACCCCAAACAAACACCCCCAAAAAAAACACACCCCCAAAATGAAAAAAATAAAAACCAAAATCCCCCATCCCCAAACCAAAAACCCCAAAAAAAAAAAAAACACCCCATACAAACATAAAAAAACACATACCCCCCCCCCCCCCCCAAAAAACAAACCCCCAAAACCCCAAAAAACCCCTTTCAACCCTACCCCAAAAAAACACACCCACCAAAAAACCCCCCCAAAAAAACCCCCAAACACCCAAAAAAAAACCCCCAAAACCCCCCCCAAAAAAAAAAAAAAACCACTTGTTTTTTTGGAATGATGGTTTTTTTTGTTTTTGTTGGTGGTTTTTTTTTGGGGGGTTGGCCCCGCGTCTATTGCTGGTAAATTAATCAAATAAATTTTTTTTCAAAGGTCTTTTAAAGAGGCATTGTTTTTTATCAAACCCCAACAAAAAAAAAAAAGGGAAAAAAGCGAATGAAAAAAAAAAACCCCAATTTTCAAAAAAGAGAAAAGAGTCCAAAATTTTGGGTTTTTTTTTTTTTTTTTGGCTTTCCTTTTCCTTTTTGGTGCTTCGTTTCCTGTCCGTTTTTTGTTTTTTTTTCTATTCTTCTTTTTTGTTTTTTTTGGGTTGCTAGTTTTCTTTTCCGGCCGTCGGGTTTGCGGTGTTCTAAAATCACCATGTAGTGAAAAGACATTTTAAAAAAAACAAACAATACAAAACACACACCACACACGGAACCTCCCCACAACACACACACACCACAAACACACACACACAACCCACACACATGAAAACCACACTCAACACAACCCCCACACCCCTACCCTCCCCCCATCCCACACCCCACACACACACACACACCAAAAACCACACCACACACACACCAAACATGACACACACATACACACAGCACAAAACTCACCTCCCCTTATCCACACACACACAACACACCCCCAGAACACACAACACACCATTACACACATACACCACAACAACACACACACCACACACACACCACAAAACACACACACACAAACACACACACACAACAAACACACAACATACACACACACACAACAAAACACACACACACATTTCACACATGACTCCTATCCTATTCAGTGAACTGACAGGTGGCCCAAACCCACTTTTTCATCTGCACTTGCTTTAGTGAATCAACGGCCCCGTTGTTGCCCCATCCCCTTCGTTGTCCTGTCTGTCTGCCTTCTCTCTTTTTCGTTTATCTCTGTTATTGTCTGTCTTTTCTGTTTTCTCTGTCTGTCTGTGGTGTGTTTTGTCTGTTCTATCTTTCTTTTTTTTATCTTTTCGTCTCTGTCTGTCTGTCTGTCTGTCTCTGTCTTCTGCTGTTTTTCTCTGTCTTTCTTTTGTCTGTCTTTCTCTATCTGCTGCTTTTTCCTTCTGTCCCCCCCCCCCCTTCTCTCTCCGTAATCTTGAGGAAAGACTTATTTGATTGTTGGTCTAACCAGCCTGTCTCTCGTTTTCTGTTTATTGTCTATCTGTCTGTTGGGGTCTGTGTGTCTTGTCTCCTCTTCTGTCTCTTTCTTTTTATCTCTGTGTGTCTGGGTCTCTTCTGCCTCTATCTGTCCTTTCTGTTTTCTCTGTTTCTGTGTGTCTCTGTCTGTCTCTTCTGTTCTTTCTTTTTATCTTTGTCTCAAAAGGTGTCCTTGTCTGTTTGTCTGTTGTCTTGTGTCTCGTCTGCTTTCTCTTCTTCTGTCTTTCTCTGTCTATTTCGGGTCTGTTCCTTCTGTTCCCCCCCTTCTCTCTCTCCCCGAACCCTGGGCTAAGACTTATTTGAATTGTTGGTCTAAACCAGTACTTTTATAGTTATGATTTTGGAACATGTATTTTTCGGGAAGCACAGTTTTGAGTAAATGCCAAGTGGTATAGTTATGGCAAGGTCTCGTCAAAGTTATTGTGAAGTTATATCTTATTTTTTTCATATTTTTTTCCCCGTTTGTATTGTATTGCGGCCAAAGGTCGAAGGACAATGAATCATTTCAGAGTTCAGATTTCGTGTTCTTTTCTCTCTCTCTCTCTCCTTCTCTCTCTCTCTCTCCTCTCTCTCTCTTCTCTCTCTCTTCTCTCTCTTTTCTCTCCTCTCTCTCTCCTTCTTTTCTCCCCTCTCTCTCTCTTCTTCTCCCCCTCCCCCCCCCTCTTTCTCTTCTCTCCCCAAAAAAGATAATGCAATGAGAATAAAATTTTAAAAAAACCTAATCTAGGGTAAAAAATACAAATCAAAAAAGAAAGCAATAACATATGCATATTGGAATAAAAAAAAAAACCAAAAAAAACCCAGAAAAATTTTAAAACCCAAACAAGTCAAATAATTCAAAAAACTTGAAAAAAATTTCGTCATACTACAAACAAAAAAGCAAAAAAGAAAAAACAAACCAAAAAAAAACAAAAAAGGGCAAAACAAAAAAAAAAAATATAAAAAACCCCACATCAATGTTCCCCCCACCCTTCACACAACACACCCAAACCTTAACCCATACAAACACTGATAAACAACAAAAAGGGAATCAACAAAACAAACCACAATAAGGAAATAAACAATCAAAAAAAAAACATATACCCCCAACAACTGCGAAATAACTACATAGGACAAGAAAACAGCCAAGAAAAGAAAAACACTATAGAATAACAAAAGACGAGAAAAAAAAGTCCAAATACCCGTCTGTCTGTCTGTCGCCTGCCTGTCTGTCTGTCTGTCTGTCTGTTTCTCTTCTCTCTTCTTTGTGTGTCTGCCTGCCCTTTTTTCGTTTTCTTTTATTTGGGTTTTCTGTATGTCTGTCTGTCTCTTTTTTGTTTATCTCTGGTGTCTGTCTGTAGTTATCTCTTTGTCTGTATCTGTCTTTTGTCTGTCTGTCTCTGTGTCTGTCTGTCTGTCTCCGTCTGTCGTTTCTGTCACTTTGTCTTCTGTCTGTTGCCCGTCTCTGTTTTTTGTTTTTTCTGTCTATCTGTCTGTCTCTTTCTGTTTATCTCTTCGTCTTTGTGTGTCTCCGTCTGTCTCTACTGTCTCTTTCTGTTTATCTTTTTTTGTCTCTGTCTGTCTGTCTGTCTGCTGTCTCTTTGCTTCTGTTTTCTCTGTCTTTCTCTGTCTGTCTGCTTTCTCTTCTGTCTGTCTGCTCCCTTTTGTCACCCCCCCCCCTCTCTCTCCCGTAATCTTGAGGGAAGATTTTTTGAATTTTTTTCTAAACCAGCCGTCTCTCTTTTTTTGTTTATCTCTGTCTTCTGTCTGTCTGTGTGTCGTGTGTTCTGTCTGCCCCCATCTGTCTCTTTTTTTTACTCCCGTGTGTTTTTGTTCTGTCTCCCCTATTGTCTCTTTCGTTTTTCTCTGTGTGTCTGTGTGTCTCTGTCTGTTTATCTGTCTCTTTCTGTTTATCTTTGTCTCTAAGTGTGTCCTTTTTCTGTCCTGTCTGTTGTCTTTGTGTCTCTGTCTGTTTTTTTCTCTGTCTTTTGTCTTTCCTGTCATCTGTCTGTCTGTTCTTCTGTTCCCCCCTTCTCTCTCTCTCCGAAACCCCTGAGCAAAGACTTTTTAAAATTGTTGGTCAAAAACCAGCTTTTTAGTTATGTTTTTAAAACTGTATTTTTCGGGAAGCACAGTTTTGAGTAAATCCCAAGTGGTATAGTTAGGAAAGGGTCTCGTCAAGTTATTTAAAAAGTTTATCTTATTTTTTTCATTTTTTTTCCCCCCGTTTGTATTGTATGCGGCAAGGTCGAAGGAAAGAACATTTCAGAGTTCAGTTTTCAGTGTTTCTTTCTCTCTCTCTCTCTCTCTCTCTCTCTCTCTCCTCTCCTCTCTCTCTCTCTCTCTCTTCCCCTCTTCTCTCTCTCTCTCTCTATCTCTCTCCCCTCCCCCCCCCTCTTTCTCTATCTCTCTCTCGGTCTGCAGTCTGTGTGTCTTCTGCTATTGTCTGCTGTTTGTCTTTTCCCTTTGTCTGTCGTCGTCTGTCCCTGTTCTCGTATTCTTTTATCTCTGTCTATCTGTCTGTCTGTGTGTCTCTGTCTGCCTCTGTCTCTTTCTGTTTCTCTGTGTGTCTGTTGTCTCCCCTTCTCTTCTGTCTCTTTTGTTTATCTTTGACTGTGTGTGTGCCTCTGTTGTCGTGTCGCTGTTTTTTGTGTCTCTGTCTGTTTTTCTCTGTCGCTGTCTTTTCTATCTGTTGTCTGTCTGTTTTTTCCCCCCCCCCCCCCCCCCCCCCCCCCCCCCCCCCCCCCCCCCCACCCTTCTCTCTCTCTCCGTAATCTTGAGCTAAGACTTATTTGAATTGTTGGTCTAAACCAGTACTTTTATAGTTATGATTTTGGAACATGTATTTTTCGGGAGCACAGTTTTGAGTAAATGCCAAGTGGTATCATTAGGCCATGGTCTCATCAAAGTTATTGTGAAGTTATATCTTACTTTCTTCATTTCTTTTGTTTTCACGTTTGAACTGTATTGTGGCCAAAGGTCGAAGGACAATAAATCATTTCAGATTTCAGATTTCAGAGTTATCTCTCTCTCTCTCTCTATTCTCTCTCTCTCTCTCTCTCTCTCTCTCTCTCTTCTCTTCCTCTTCTCTCTCTCCCTCCTCCCCCCTCTATCTTCTCTGTTCTGTGTGTCTGTATGTTCTGTCTATTGTCTGGTGTGTCTGTCTATGTGTCTGTCTGTCTATGCGTCTATCTGTCTAGCTGTATGTGTGTCTACGTGTCTGTCTCTCTATAAGTCCTTCGGATGAGACTATAAACCGAGGCATCGTGTGCGAAAGCATGCTGAACATCTTGCGAACACGATGAGATAGGGAAATGGGGCATTCAAGCTCCTTTGCGATAATTATACCAAACCTCTGCAACTTTGAGCCGATTCGGCTGCGCCCTCATCGACTCATAAATTGCGGCGTTTTAGTTAAAATAGGCAACAATCTTGGAATGCCCCTTTTCCCTATCTCTATACTAAAACTGAAGTAATATATTTTATTTTTGATGGTTTAAATAAACTATTAAAATTATGGAATTTATGCTATACTGGTCCACAAGAAAAAAGGTTGAAGAGGGAGAAGAATGATAATGGGGTAGGAGACACCACACCTCGCCCGCTGCTTGTATGGAACACAATAAGATCGTCAATAGGCTTTGACAATGAATAACGGAGATTTAAATAAGGTAGTGCTTGGGTGTCTCCCGCCCCCGGTAAGACATATCTTGTACATGTTATATTTACTTTCCCCTATCACAAGACTAGATAGAATCAGCTGAGTCGTAAACTCAGTGACGACATTCCGCTTCAGAACTCTATGATGTTAGCAACGAGCCCTAGCTGTCTTGTCATTTCGCAGTGTGAGTTGTGCAGTGAAGACGTGCTGAAGCTTTTCATTAAAAAGTGTTTGAATTTATCTTACCTGTACCTTGCTTAGTTTGTTAGGTTCAGAACAACCTCTCACCCTACCTAAAACACAGGATCTGCGAGCTTCTCAATGAAGATTATGCATAACTGCTCAGGTGCTGTGCCACTAACGAAAATGATGTGGTTCTAAAAATAGAAATGGTTACGCATAACCGGTGGATATGACTCCACCATGATATATAACGTTTTTCACCTGCTTTCAACGCCTGCTTCGTCGCCTCGCTTCACTTCACCCTGTCCTGATTTCATACACATGCAGCCTGCACTGTTAAAAAAATGCTATTGGGTTTTTAATATAACAAATTTAGTGGCTGGTCTGTTTTGAGTATTGTTTACTATGCTTTTGCTTCTGAGTTTTAGTTTTATTATTTCTCTTTCTTGTCATCTGTAATATCTCATTCTCCCGAAGGCAATTATTAAACCCATCTCTGTCTTTCATGTGAAAAATTACCGACCTTTGATTTGTTCACGGTAATCTTTTAATATCTATTATATTTTTGTGTCAGCAACCAAACAGATATCTGTGCATGTTCCCACTGAAAAAGCGAGCTTAGAAAAACTGTATTCCTTTTCTTAACAATGTCACGCTTGCTGAGCAGTCGTCTATTAAGAAAAGGTTCTGCATATTTTCAAAGTGCCGGTATTAGTTTCTAAAACCCCTCGCTAGCCTGTCAGAGGGAATTTTGGACGATAATGTTATTCTCATCCTGTCCAAATAAATTTTCTCTCTCTGTAGGTTTTATGTTGTGTAGTGTTGGACAAGAATATATACAATGAAACCGAAATGATTTTTGTACATGTTGTAATAAATCCAAAAACAATTTCAGTCTTGCCACAGCCAGTCTGCCCGCATATTAGAGAGCAGTGTGTTCTTTGGGATAGAAAAACTTAGATGGTCCATTAGTAAAACAATTTCTTTTAGTCTATTTCCTTCTATTGAGCTGTGCATCCATCACTACAAATAGATTTTTTTTATGGGCTCATCATTTTTCTTTGCTCTTCATCTTTTTGTTTTTAGTATTCATTCTGAGCCTCGTTTTCATTGCGTCTTCTGAACCATGCCAGCTTTATCATCATTTTTCTTTGTTGATCTTATAGTCAACCCACAATGCAATTTATGTGTTAGATATTCATTAAGCCCTAACATTATGTAGATGTAAAGATTTTCTTGTAACACCAGTAGTGTAATCAATGTGTTGACCAGAACCAAAAGTATTTTTTTACCTCATCAAAAACTGTTGATATGGTAATTAGCCTGATGGCATAGGACTTGATTTGGTTGCCCCTCTATAGTTTACATGATAAATGTTTAATACCCGGATTAACAAACCTCTCACTTAATCTTGGAAAAAGGGGGTGGCTGGTTCTTCAAACGACTTTAATATTACTTTTAATGTCTTGCCGGATGTGTTCAAGATTTTATGTTCCAACACAGTATTTGCTTTAATCTTCATTATTGTGCTTTGGTTAAGCACTCTTTCATAATAGATATGCAGGCCTTGGTCTGATATTGCTGTTGCAATCAAGAGTACAAGCTTTGGGTGATTGACAAACATCATACTCTAAAGGATATACCAGTTATTTTGTACTTTGTGTCAGGGTTCAGTGGATGTAATAACACGAGCACTGTCATTAAGGTCAGTCATACGACAGTCTGTCTCTGAGTGCGCCCTGATAGTAAGCATTGTGAGGAGCTGAGCAGTTTCAAAGTCCAAGAGGAATTACAAAACCTGTTCCATAGGCGTTTGCTATCTGGCGCATCTTTTTCCTGTTTCCCCTTATCAGCAGAAAACCATACTCTATGTTTTAGTCCCTCATCATCCTGTATACTTATAAATAAGATTCATCTCTTTTTTCTTTTGTCTTCCATAAATCAGTATAGATCATGAATATGTCAGCATTGTTCAATGATATGCATTCCCTGCCTTCTAGCTTGACACTAATCTTTTAATAATAGCCCTACCGAGTTTGCTACCACACTTCTGTTCTGGGATCATCCTTCAGGATAGTTCAATCTGAAATGCAAGCTAGTTGTGCCTGCTGGAACATTAACATCATCTTTTTCTAAATTAGGAAACCTAACAGTCAGAAGGAATCTGATTTTCATCAATAGTGGAGGGTTGTTTGTAATAAACGATTGTCTGTCTGTTTTCCTTTAATACCTAAGGGATCTATTTTTAAACGTCTGTATGGATCTGGATTGCTCCAAATTGTATGTTGCCCATCTTTTTCGATATGTAGCAAAATAAATAAACAATAATAGAATAATGGAAGACTAGGATATAGAATGGTGATGTGTTACGCAGCGATGATAGTGGAGTGAAGCAGCGCAACAACTGTTGCACCCTTGCAATTCAGTCAGAAGAGAATAATTAGAAAGCAGGGTTATAGATTTTTAACAGTTTGGCACAACCAACGCCTGAAGTTACTAGGACTCATACTGACTATGATATGGACAACAAAGACAATCTGTATGCTATACAACTGACCACAGGACGAATGGTTTTATTAACAAAGAAAAATAACCCCCATCACGTTTTTAGCAAAAAAATACACGCATGCAGAGACTAAGTGTTGCTTATGCAGAGATAAACTTGTATTGTGATGCACTAACTACTAACAGGATTGCCTACGCAAAGGGTTGCTCACTACAAAATGCTGGACACAAACCTACCAACTAAAATTGAAGTCTTACCACTTGAAGATAGCACAGTCGGCAAAACACATAACTGGAAATATTCTAGAGTTGGAAAAATACGTTCCACAAAGCAGACAAAGACACAGCACTGAAAAACAATAGAATGATCCAGCCCCCTACCCTGCGAGAAATTAATGGGCTCAATCAAGCACTACAGATTATTAGAGGCGATGATAAATAATTTAGCCAAAGCTAGTGATGTAGACTCACGCATAGAACTAGAAAAGAAAAAGCTAGCAGAAGGCAGTCAGATGATGCAATCTTGACCTGGAAGTAAAGAAAGAATCAAACCAGGTCTAAAAAATCTGGCAAGGTGAAACCGCCAAGCAAGATTAGGAGGTCTTAAACAATAACAGACAACAAAACTACATTCAGGTTTGCAGAATTTAAAGAAACAATTCATCGAATCTGATGAAACAGTACATTAGCCGATAAGAATCAGTACACTGTTTCAGAGCAAGCATAACAATTGCCAGTATAATTACAGCTTGGGGTTTCGCTTTTTAGCACCACTTGTGTTATGCGCTGACAGGAAGCTCACCTTTCCGCCTCCACAACCCCCACCTTCTTGCACCCACAGGGCACAGGCTGGGTTAGGAATCAAACTCGGCCACTTGCTGAGCTACTAAAAAAATTAGCCTACAAAGTTGGCTATGCAACTTCCCGGTATAATTGGTTCTGTTGTTAGCTCGCTATTATCAACAGCAGGAAAAGTTGTGGGATTTATGGCCGAACATTTATGGGCGTTACTGGTTTTAGTTGTTGGTTTTCTTCTTTCTAAAATAAAGATAAGCAAGGCCGCTTAAAACAAGTATACTTGTTAAAGCAGTTATTTCATCATAGTGTCTGTCTTTTACAAGGGGAAAAATTATTTTTTTTCTTTGCTCTGAGGTAGTAGTAGTTCTTTCCCTTGTTGCTTGTGTCGCACTTACTACACTTGTTGTTGCTACTACAATTTTTGCTACCGGTGTATTGTTTACACTTTCATTTTTTCCAAGCAGCACATCATCTCCAGCTATAATAATATTGTTGATGTAGTTTGTAATTGTTCCTATTTGTAACTGCATGTTGGAAGGCAACATATATAAACCATGTCCTTTAGCAAAGTCTACCTTGACCGGCTAGTGAGAACATCTTGCTAATGCTTGATGCTTGATGGTAGGTCAAACAGCCGAGTTATAATGTCTTCAAGATTTGCTAGAAAACTGCTTCTGTGCATTCAACCCAGTGCCACCAATAATACTCGGACCTTGTCTGTGCCTGTGCACCCAAGCAAGCACCACACATAGGTCCGAACAGAGTCATTAACCTCTTAATCATGTCTTGTTAAACTTCCACTCTTTATCAAAGAATATAAAGGTCTCGTCTCATGCATCATGTGCATTTGCTCTATTGAACCAAGACAACCTCTTGACCGCGTGAGAAAGATGTATTTGGCGGCCTCCAGCATAGTTATACCTCCTGTGCACCCCCCAATACAAATTACAGAGTCCCCATGCCATGATTTTTGTCTGTGCTTGTCTGGGGGGGGGGGAAAATTTGCAGTCTAGATTCCATATTAAACTCATGGCACAGCCTCTCATACGCCTTCATGTTAATCCTTTATTAAAGGGATTGAAGTTACTATCAGTGGGCAGTTGGGACCTTTGCAGTTCAGATAGCACACACCTAAACTGATGTACACATTGAAACCTGTACCACAGACTTTACTAATGGTTTGGATGGTTTATATGTGGTCAGGCATATGAACACCACAGCCCGTAGTTGACACAGTGGAGTAGCAAAGTTTAATTGGTTTTGATTTGAACTGTTATAGGATTAGACAACCATGCTTTTGCGTGGCATCATCCTTAATGGGTGGGTTTAAGTATGATTTCAGTGGGTGGGAACTTTTTTCTTGGAAAGATCATGTCTCTGACACAGCAACATCTAGCTTATTAAAGGTATTAGTCTTTGGGTTATCAGTGAGATCAAGGCCTCGTATTTTTGCGCTTTATTATATATATACATTATTTTTATATAGTAGATTAAATGTTTATAACACTAACAAATTCCAGTCAGGTGTGCTGTTAAACTAGCCATTCCTATGAAACAACCGCTGTCAACATAAAACAGTTGCTTGCTCGAGGTCTTCTACGAAGTTTCATGGACAAACATCGACAGCCAGCAACAACTGGCTCTATAAAAATAGGAATCCTAAATCTAGAGCGATTAATAAATTTACTGTGCAAGAAGGTTATTATGATTTCTGCACTACTGGAAAGGAGATCATTCGCCCAGACTGGTATCACAGCAAAACTCCAACCAAGCTAGTCTAGAGTCACTTTTACATCATCTTTCAAGTATATCTATGTCACAACGTCTTATGGAAATGCTTGGGTTTGACATAGACCATTTTAGAAGAATGGAAAAACCAGATTGGGAAGTAGCCATTGCTGGTGGTGATGATGGTTATGATGTTAACGCGGAAATAACCAAGGTCGGTGAAAGACCCATTAACATGGCAGTAAACTCTTTGCTTTTTGTACACCTGTCTCAGTTAAACACAACACAAAACCAAGTGGTGATGAAGGCTTCTTCCTCATCAGTCCCTTCTGATCTCCTAAGAATCCTTCCACCCAGCAGAGCAATGTACTGTGAAACGCAGCACAATAGCTTTACTACACTTCAGTTTAAAGAGCTAGAAGAAGGCTTCCATGAAACACTCTGACTTTAAAAATCAAAGACGCAGCTCAAAGAAACGTTGACTGTAAAAATTTACTTATTACATTAGTAATAAATTAATATAATTACTAATATTCTACATAACCATGTAACGCGTTCCTGTAATTAGAGCACCTGAAACATGCCCAAACTATTGAGCTTAAAGAATCTTGGTGATGTACAAGAGTTTGGAGAAGGATGGGGGAGATTGGTGTAGTTTACGCTTTTGGTATAAAACTGATGGATTACTACAAGCGTACAGCAATAGAAGAAGCTAAGAACCTCCTCGGTTTCCTAAACTTGAACAGTGCGTAATGTGAAGCTGAAGCATTTGAAGATGTTGATTTTACTTACAAAGTAACATATAAAGCTATAAATGGCATTTCAAACCAAGCATCTAATGGCAGAATCAAGTTTGAGTTATTAGTCTATACACTCTCTATGGCACCTGACAGAGAACTTTCCGTGAATAAAGCCATAAATGCTTGGACCATGTAAACATAGCCACTAGCCTATTCAATCAGCTAGTAGAAAATGAAGTAGAGTTAATTGCATTACCGAATAAACGCACGTTACTTGCTTATAGAAAAGGACTCAGTGACTAAAAACATCTTACCACCATTGCTACGATTCCTTCCATAACTTTCCTCTGGATGATCAGTACAACATTGTTGTTTGTTCTGGTTGCAAGAGAAGAAAGTTCTTCTTTCTTGTTCAGGATGGGATTACTTTAACTGGAAAGACCTCGATGTGATGCCTCAGATTTGCTATTTGCTATTCGGTACAGCGGCAGTGGACAATGACATTGAAGGGAACATTTCCCGTATTAAAGTCAATCTTGCTCCATAGACCCACCACAGCTAACACTATTAGCATCCCTCAATCTACACCACATTGACCTCGTTGCAGTCTATTACACTGATGTTGTACTGCCCGACCAATCATTTTACAAAGAATTACGAATGAATACCAATAAAAATTACCACACGTTTTTTAACAGTTTATGAGAAGATGACGACCGCTAAAAATCCTAAAGTTCCTAGTGCACCAGATCCTGAACCTCTTAATGATAATGCTTAATACCTTTCGTTGGAACAAACATTACACAGGATGCAGCTTGACATTGTGCAACAATAGCAAAGTATACAAAAATGCAGGCGTAGTACAGATCAGCATTTACTGTGTGAGCTCTATTACTACTGGTACTGCAACACTGTCCTACAGCCGCAGCAGGAACAGGCATTGCTCTCTGGGCTACTGGAATTGGTGCTCCTGCATCAATGCATGGGCTCGCCGTTTCAATAACAGCAGGAGCCTGTTCATTTGTCCACAGTCGGTCTTTTCTGAAGATGGTTGTGCCGTAAACTAGAAAAAACATGATGCTGTTGTTGCCTTGACATTAGCCAAGCTAAGCTCATTCAGGCTCATTATTAGCAAAGCTCTAACAGATTCCACAATATCAGAAGAGGAGTTCAAGCGTCTTCAGGATGACTACGATGACTACAAGCGTCAAAAGTTTGACCTCCAGAACAAACAACACAAAGCTATGCCTGTGGACATTGACTCGATAAAAAAGGAATATATAAAAAAGGGGTATCTGCTTGGCTTGGACAATACTCAGCTGAGTACTCTATTAAGGAGCTAAGAATTACCTGTGGTAGATCACTGCTTTTCATATCGTAGCTAAACAAAAAAACAAGAAAAGCATTAATTATATTAATTTTTTTTTTTTCTTACTATATGAGTTAGAAGATTTTAGTTGAGGCTCATTATGGACAAAGTGTTTTCTAGACAAACTGAGATGAGGGTTACACCAAACGCAAAAACGTGGTACAAGAGGTATCCAAGATGCACAACGCACAATTAACAGACCAAGATAACAATCGAACACCAGTAAAGGTACAGTTGGTTGCTTAAATTCTATACAACACAGCAATTCAAGAAGAACAATTAACTGTCATGTGTCAATAACTCATACAAGCACTGATCTCCTTTTAAGAGCTTCAACAACAGCATTGGGCAGATGAGATGATGTGCAACTTCGAAATATTCTGCAGAAACAGCAAGAATGAGGGGATCTAGGATGGACAGATGGTAAGTTCTTCGCATAGAAATTAAAGCAAACAAAGTTTATCCCTTGTTGGAGGAGCTACATTCCCCTACCAATTAGAATAGTAACAAACGGGCTGTGCTCTAATCAATTACAGAACATAGATGATAACTGCTTATGTGGTGTGTGCTAGCCAAGGTTGTTCCATATAACAGAGAATGCAGAGAGAGTGGAAAAATATCATGAAATTGTATCAAGCTCGATCTTTCACTGGTATTACCTTCCCTGTTGAAGTGAAAAATATTGATGCCTTTGAGGAATAACCCCAATTAGTGTTAATGTGTACAACTTGGGAAGATACTGAACCAAGGTTAAGACCGTTGAGGATATATCAAGATAGGTCTACTACAGTTGGTTGTCTGATAAAGAATCATGTAGAACTTTTGATTAATCAGCAAATGACATGGCTATACAATTATACACTAATCAGAATCAATGAGCTAGACTTATTGGGCCAATACAACATAAAAGCATCAAACAAAGCAATGAGTTTGTAGATGATGCTTAGTTCGTTTCCATCACTACAAGCTGCTGGACAAAACACTAGAAAAACCATTGTAAGAGGGAGGCTGAAGCAAATTCAGTACTTGTCACACCAAGAACGGGAAGCAAGGTGTACTTCTAGAATATAAAAAAGTTATAAAAGGGGCCCATCTGTAGGAGTATGCTGAGACAACTTCGAGTTCATATGAGTAGTGCTCATACCTAGGACAGTAGAAGAAGAAAAACCTTCATAAACACGTCCTGCTTAGTAATCACAAGTTTGTTCCTTTGCTTATGTTGTTGTTTGATCGCGATGGTGGACACTCAGAGCAAAGTTTTGGCATAGAGGACCAGACGCGGCTTATGCTTTTCTTGAACATGAAAGCCTCAATCCTAACCACTACTTATCAACAGCTAAAATACAGAAGAGATCATTTTGGTCTGTTTGAAGATCAGGAACAGTATGCTCTGCCAAACATTGCTGCGATTTTTGGTAATCCGTGGCCAGCGAAGATCTCAGTCAGCAAGATCATGACTACCAATACAGTGGGAAGTTTCGTGGAAGCAGCACATAGTATGTGTAATCTACATCTAAAAGTAGATCCCAAATAATCATGCGAAAGTGCCCAGTTTCTTCCACAATCTAAGAGGCTAACGAACTCACACCTAATTATGCGCAGGCAGTAAAGATGTAGTATTAAGGCTTACTGCATTGCCATCAGTCATCAGTGAAGTACCTGACTTTTACCAAACTCAAATAAGATAGCGCGTGGCTGAGCAATGGCCTGCTTCTTTGATTCTGCACAATCATCTGATAGGGATCTCTTGAGTCCGTGTCCTTCATCACTGGATACTTGCTCATTTACAGAAAAAATACTTTGATACAAATAGCTCATGCGAATAAGGAGTCTATCCTTATTGCAGTAAATGGACTCATAGGGAATGCTTTGATGAAGAAGAGCTGCCTCATAAAGGAGCAGTCTTCAGCAGACTGACAGGCAAAGGAATCAGTGATTGATGGACTATTCCAGCATTGCTCAGTGGGCATGGCTAAAAAGATGCAGTGTCGGCGATGGGCCGATTACCATGGAATCAGTATCTATTGCGATGCATGTTTGCTTGCTGATGTCTTTGAGAACCTCAGAGAGACTGGCATGTATCATTATGGACTAGAACCATCACACTATATTACAGCTCGGGAATGTTCTTGGGATGCTTTCTTGAAACGTTTACTGGGTGCGATTGGATTTGTTGTCTGGACCTGCCAATGCTCCAAATGATTGAGGATGGTCTGCGTATGGTGGCATCAGTATGGCATTCGCACAACTACGTAGGGCCAACTACAAATATTTAGAAGACTGATTGAGCCTTGCCAACCTTCTAACTACATCATGTACTTGGACGCAAACAATCTGTTTGGGATGGGCCGATGTTGTCAGTCACTACCACTAAGAAACTTTCAGCTGTCTTAATGGTCTTTGCTGTTGATGAGACTCTAAATGCGTTGTCACAAATGGTGCCACGATCAAGCACTAGGTTTGGATCTTAGAAGTAGGACTTAGTCTATCCCCATGAACTACATGATGAGCACAATGACTACCAATGGCTGCAGAAAGGCTCAAAACTTCTCCAAATGAACGCCAAAGTTGTTTCCAGACTTTAAATGACAAGAGTCAGTATGTTTGTAACTACAGACTGACTACAGTTTACCTTAGGCATGGGTTATTTTACTGCTGTTCATCGTTATCTTTGTGTTTGGACCAAGAGCAAATTCTTGAAAACCATACATCATGAAGACCACTGAATTGAGAACGAAGGCAACCGATTGCATCAGAAAAGGATTTACTTCAAGCTCATGACAACAGCTGCTTTGGTAATAGCAATGGAGAACCCACACAATAAGAAAAGATGTTTGATTAGTCCACAAAATGAAAACGCGAAGCCATAAAGCTGCATCTAAGCCAGAGCTAATCAAGTCTATAGGCAATTCCATGGGACAGTCTGTATGGCATCTTGATGTAGAAGTTGGCAGGGTTAAACTAGACAAACCAGTATTCATTGGGTTTAGTGTGCTGGAGCTGTCAAAGCTGTTGATGCTAGAGTTCTTGTATGATTACTCAAGCCTAAAAAATCCTGCTGTAAGGGGGTCTTGTACACTAGACACAAGACTCTTTCATCCTAGACATACCACACAGAAAAGGTATAATATACATAGACCTTGTAGAGACGTAGCGCTGGGATCAGAGTCATGGTATGACACCTGTGATTGATTATCCAAATGTCAGTCCCTTTGATTCATCAGTAAACAAAATTATTGGTATGATGAAGGTGAGATTGAACGGTACTATTATCAAAGAATATGTTGGGTTGTGGGCCAGAGATGTATAGCGTTGCTAGCCAGACAGGTGTTATAAAAAGGCAAAAGGCGTGCGTTTGGCAAACAGCGGTGGTCATTCCCAAATTTTTTTCTCTTTCCTACAACAACTCTCCTCCTCCTCTCTTTTCCACCATCCAACATCCACTCTCACTTCAATCTCTCTTCTTTGCCAATCCCTCACTCCTATCAAATTCTCTCCTCTCCTTTTTCTTCTTTCCCCCACTTCTTTTCATTTCATCAAATCTCCAAATCTTTCATCCAAACAAGCATCGTCATGATAACCTACAAAGAGGCTCTCTTTGAGGTAGATTGGCGTATTTCCTCATGACCAACCCAAGCTCTGCTCAACCCTCTGCACCAAATCAAACACAATCTGTGGTTAGAAAAAAGAATTGATTGCGCCAGGATACAAAACGAGTATATTCTTCCACCAGAGCACTCATACGCACTTGGACCACTGGGAGAACAATGTAATTTTAATTAATTAATTTTTTAACATTTATATACGAGCTAAAAAATTTGAGATTGAAACTCACAATGGATTGATTTACTCTTTATCAAATACTATGGTTGTGGTACAATGCCACGTCTCTGCTTATACAGGTGCTGAAATCTAGACGACTTTGGGAGCAAGTAGAATAAAACTGATTCATGTACAAAGAAGAGGTGTAAAATAATATTTCTAGGAGTTGTTAGTATTGATGAGAGAGTGTTTCAACCCACTTAGTATTTATCAAAAGTGTTACATAAATTGTATTTTAGTATAACAAAAAACAGTTTGATGAGACCATACAGTCACTTACTACTGATGTGAAAATAGTGACCTACCTTATGAGGGGTCAGTATTAGGTGGCACTAGCTGCTGTTCTCTTAACAAAACGGGCCCGTTGGCGGCGCAGGTAATGACAAATATAAATAGGAGATCCATCTCACAACTTTTTTTTTTCATAAGTGTCTATGATCAGATGGGATCTGTTGCTCGTTTGTGGACTGTCGCTGGCCTTCAGCTTCTCCAGGAGCATACAGGTATCTCAGTTTCTTCAAAGGGTATTAGTGGTTGCTTTAGAAGGTGTTGTTTGGTTGTGCTGCCTGTATTGTTTTGGTTTGATGGACGTCCAACAGGTGTTTACCTGTGGCTTTAGTTATCTCAGAGTTCATTGCTCTCAAAACTGCAGGGCAGTCTTTTTACCCACTCTGTATTTCGTGTGCTGGGTTCATGATTTCTCTGGTGGTACTGGATATGCAAACAGTCTTTCTGCTAACAGCTTGTTAAAACTTTCAACAGTGCTTGAGATCTGTGGTTCCTGGTATACCTCTTTTATTGCTACTCCATGCTTTTAGTAAACAACTGGTTAAATGCTCCTTTAGAACTCTTTTTTCCATCATTCACATGAATAAGTATGGGGATATTTTTAGTGGGCCCCGTCTATAGATTTTCTGAAAGCAACTGCAGTTGGCGTGGCCTCTTTTCAGTAAGGGGGGGCTCTGCAGCTTTATACCTAGAAGCTACGTCCACTACAGTAAGAGGCATACTATACCTCTTTTTCTGATTTGTGTCATGGGGTTAAGTATAAAAGGTCTATTTGGTGAGTATCATTTGGCTTCATGTTGATGAAGGAGGGTCTATTTTGCTCGCCTTGGTGAAGGTAAATAGATCTGCCATATTGCTTGTTAGAACAGCCATTCTTTGCTACTTCGGAACTTACTCCTGCTGCAATGCTCAGTTTATTAATAGCCGCCTGTCATTTCCAAGTACCCTTTTGGTGTGTATAGTAGATCTTAGAGAGTTTGGCATCCATTGTTCTAATTAAGATAATAAAAAAAATTGCCTGCTGGTTAACCAACTTCTTTGCTAAAGAAATTATAATATTGTCATGCCACCATACATTAAAAGCAAGTCTCGCCTGTCTCTGAGTTTTCAGTGGTGTTTGATAATATATCACGAAGTGTGGCTTAGTAATTGGAGATTTTTTGTTTGCCTGTCACAATGTAGTATCTTTTATTGCCGAGTCAACATCAGAAATTGTTTTTTTTTTTGCAGCATGTCCCTTGATTACACGAAAGGTTTTTCATTAATAAAAATGTCTAACTGAGCAAATTCTTTTGTCTTTGGTATTTTCTGCATGGGCTCTGTTCAGTTGTGTCTATTGCTTTTTCATGCTCTTCCTTTCTTCGTCTGTATGAAGTTTAGAAAACATGTAGTTGATGCCTGTAAAAGCAGTTGCTGTTAATACAGCACTACCAACCCTTCATCTACTAAGGAAGCCAATTTTCTATTTTTTTTTTATGGTTTAATATTTTCGGGAATGGATTCCCGCTTTACCAAGTGTTTTTGTAGCAATGGATGCTGTTACAACCACAACTAGCTTGGCGCTGTCTTCAAAGTCTAGTTTTCCTAAATCAGCAGGCCTCATTTTTTAGAGGGCTCTTTCTTACATAAGTTTAGCCGACACTAAGATTGCCATAACGGCTAGCGTGTGACCAGTATTGACTGCAGTCTTTTGTGTTACTCTATTTCTACTATAAGTGAAATTATTTTATTTTGTATCTATTAATACTTATTGAATGGATTCGGTTTTTGTCAGGGATGATTTGCTTGCAATGGTTGTGCTGTGGGTTGTGGTTTTTGGCTTTTTGTTCTTGCGGCGGTTCTGTCTTGCTGGTTGCTTGCTGCTCCATACTCTATAGGCTGTATAACCAATCCAATAGCTGTTATTTACCTTATATGAAAGGTAAGGACCGAATGTTTGTTTTTGGTGGTGCTCTTGGTGTCTTTTTTCTGTGTTTCTATTAGGCTTCTGTTTTTCCTATGTTTCTCCATGATAAGTTCTTTTGCTTTGCTTGGTTGCTAAGTTTTTTTCTGTCGATTCCATTCTGCTAACCCTCTTGCCAGCTTCAACTCTCCCAGGTTTCTTTTGTACAAATGTCCACTTGTGAAAGGAGGGTGCTCTTGGTTCGTCACATTCTCTGTGATTTGTGGTTCTGGGTTGTTGTTTCTGTTCTTCACTTCTTTCTCTATGTGGTTAAAATTTTATATGTTTTAAAGTTATCATACTAGCAGTACTGGTTGTCGTTGCTAACAGAGACCCAAAAACGGTCATAACAATATCAAAGCCAGTGTCTCCAGTGTTTAGTCAACAAACAGGATCTTGTGAGAGGTCATATGCTATGTCAGCTTCTGAGTCCACATTTAAAGACCACCTACTTTGTTTGCTTTAGATCTAGACCAATAACAGTATGCCTGGCTTTTCACCATTTTTGCTCCAGAAGACGATTCATACTATTAAAATACTTTAATGTCTTGTGGTGATACTGCTGCACCTGTTCACTGTTTAGTTCTGTTTCCTATGTAATGCTTTTGTTTACCCACAAGCAGCAAAGAGGAGAGAGTACAACTTCTCCTTCTTAATCCAGTAGACTCTTCTCATCTGTTATTTTCTTCTTGACTAGGAACCAGTAGATGTTCATCAACAAAAGTTCGTCGCATTATGTGTCTTTCTTTATCAATATATTTTTTGTTAAAATAATTGTTGTTGTTCTTGACAAAGTTGTTGATAAGTTGTTGATAAGTTGTTGATTGGGGATCTTGTTTATTTCTTGACAAGTTCATAATTTAGTTCTTGTTTTAGTTTTTGATAAGTTTTGATAAGTTTTGGTAAGTCTTGGTAAGTTCTTGTATTAGTTGTTAAATAAGTTATTGCAAAGTTTCTGCTAAGTTGTTGATAAGTTAGTTAATAAGTCTCTCTCTCCCTCTCTCTCGGGCAGGTATTTGCTCCCACTCCCATTCAACTAGCAATGAAGCTCTGAAACACAATCTTCTCAAAGAGCCACAGGCGGGAACTGACCACGGTCTGCTAGACTGCGTGAAAGGAATATTAAAACAGGCACCACGTCACAGCCTTATAGCAGAAAGGAAGAGGGAGAGGAAAGGGACCAGTGTTAGGTGAGCTTCAGTTTACCAGGTCGTCATGCTTGAGTGCTTCTTTTGTTGGGTCCTCGGCAGGGAACGTTTCTATTTTTAGAACCACATCATTTTCCTTAGTGGCACAGCACCTAAGCAGTTATGCTAATCTTCATTTGAGAAGCTCGCAGATCCTGTGTTTTAGGTAGGGTGAAGAGGTTGTCTGACCGAACAAACTAAGCAAGTACAGGTAAGATAAATTCAAAACACTTTTTTTTAATGAAAAGCTCGCAGTCTTCACATGCACAACTTCACACTGCGAAATGACAAGACAGCTAGGGACTCGGTTTGCTACAACATTAGTGTTCTGTGCGGAACATGTCGTCACTGTTACTAAATCAGCTGATTCTATCTAGTCTTGTGATTGGGAAAGGTAAGTTACATGTCTAGATTATGTCTTTCCGGGGGCGGGAGACACTAGCACTACCTATTGAAATATCCCTTATTCAGTTGTCTGTCTTATGTCTCTGTGTGTTCTTCTGTATATGTGTGGTCTGCTGTTTTGTCCTGTCCTCTTTGTCTTGTCTGTCTGTCTGGTCTGCCTGTCTCTCGTATTCTGTTTATCTCTGTCTATCTGCTGTCTGTGTGTATCTGTCTGCCCTCTGTCTCTTCTGTGTATCTCTGTTATGTGTCTGTGTGTCTCTGCGACCTGTCTCTATCTGTCTACTTTACTGTTTTTCTTTGGACTGGTGTGTGTCTCTCTGTCTGTTCTGTGTCTGTTGTCTTTGTGTCTCTGTCTGTCTTCTCTGTCGGTCTGTCTTTCTCTATCTGTTCTGTCTGTCTGTCTCTTCTGCCCCCCCCCCCCCCCCCCCCCCCCACCACCCCCCCCCCCCCCCCCCCCCCCCCCCCCCCCCCCCCCCCCCCCCCCCCCCCATCCCTCTCTTCTCTCCGTAATCTTGAGAGCTAAGACTTATTTGAATTGTTGGTCTAAACCAGTACTTTTATAGTTATGATTTTGGAACATGTATTTTTCGGGAGCACAGTTTTGAGTAAATGCCAAGTGGTATCATTAGGCCATGGTCTCATCAAAGTTATTGTGAAGTTATATCTTACTTTCTTCATTTCTTTTGTTTTCACGTTTGAACTGTATTGTGGCCAAAGGTCGAAGGACAATAAATCATTTCAGATTTCAGATTTCAGAGTTATCTCTCTCTCTCTCTCTATTCTCTCTCTCTCTCTCTCTCTCTCTCTCTCTCTTCTCTTCCTCTTCTCTCTCTCCCTCCTCCCCCCTCTATCTTCTCTGTTCTGTGTGTCTGTATGTCTGTCTATGTCTGTGTGTCTGTCTATGTGTCTGTCTGTCTATGCGTCTATCTGTCTAGCTGTATGTGTGTCTACGTGTCTGTCTCTCTATAAGTCCTTCGGATGAGACTATAAACCGAGGCATCGTGTGCGAACGCATGCAGAACATCTTGCGCACACGAGAGATAGGGAAAAGGGGCATTCAAGCTCCTTTGCCGATAATTTTACCAAACCTCTGCAACTTTGAGCCGATTCGGCTGCGCCTCATCGACTCAAAACTTGCGGCGTTTTAGTTAAAACTAGGCAACAATCTTGAATGCCCCTTTTCCCTATCTCTCTACTAAAACTGAAGTAATATATTTTATTTTTGATGGTTTAAATAAACTATTAAAATTATGGAATTTATGCTATACTGGTCCACAAGAAAAAAGGTTGAAGAGGGAGAAGAATGATAATGGGGTAGGAGACACCACACCTCGCCCGCTGCTTGTATGGAACACAATAAGATCGTCAATAGGCTTTGACAATGAATAACGGAGATTTAAATAAGGTAGTGCTTGGGTGTCTCCCGCCCCCGGTAAGACATATCTTGTACATGTTATATTTACTTTCCCCTATCACAAGACTAGATAGAATCAGCTGAGTCGTAAACTCAGTGACGACATTCCGCTTCAGAACTCTATGATGTTAGCAACGAGCCCTAGCTGTCTTGTCATTTCGCAGTGTGAGTTGTGCAGTGAAGACGTGCTGAAGCTTTTCATTAAAAAGTGTTTGAATTTATCTTACCTGTACCTTGCTTAGTTTGTTAGGTTCAGAACAACCTCTCACCCTACCTAAAACACAGGATCTGCGAGCTTCTCAATGAAGATTATGCATAACTGCTCAGGTGCTGTGCCACTAACGAAAATGATGTGGTTCTAAAAATAGAAATGGTTACGCATAACCGGTGGATATGACTCCACCATGATATATAACGTTTTTCACCTGCTTTCAACGCCTGCTTCGTCGCCTCGCTTCACTTCACCCTGTCCTGATTTCATACACATGCAGCCTGCACTGTTAAAAAAAAGCTATTGGGTTTTATACTATACAATATTTAGTGGCTGGTCTGTTTTGAGTATTGTTTACTATGCTTTTGCTTCTGAGTTTTAGTTTTATTATTTCTCTTTCTTGTCATCTGTAATATCTCATTCTCCCGAAGGCAATTATTAAACCCATCTCTGTCTTTCATGTGAAAAATTACCGACCTTTGATTTGTTCACGGTAATCTTTTAATATCTATTATATTTTTGTGTCAGCAACCAAACAGATATCTGTGCATGTTCCCACTGAAAAAGCGAGCTTAGAAAAACTGTATTCCTTTTCTTAACAATGTCACGCTTGCTGAGCAGTCGTCTATTAAGAAAAGGTTCTGCATATTTTCAAAGTGCCGGTATTAGTTTCTAAAACCCCTCGCTAGCCTGTCAGAGGGAATTTTGGACGATAATGTTATTCTCATCCTGTCCAAATAAATTTTCTCTCTCTGTAGGTTTTATGTTGTGTAGTGTTGGACAAGAATATATACAATGAAACCGAAATGATTTTTGTACATGTTGTAATAAATCCAAAAACAATTTCAGTCTTGCCACAGCCAGTCTGCCCGCATATTAGAGAGCAGTGTGTTCTTTGGGATAGAAAAACTTAGATGGTCCATTAGTAAAACAATTTCTTTTAGTCTATTTCCTTCTATTGAGCTGTGCATCCATCACTACAAATAGATTTTTTTTATGGGCTCATCATTTTTCTTTGCTCTTCATCTTTTTGTTTTTAGTATTCATTCTGAGCCTCGTTTTCATTGCGTCTTCTGAACCATGCCAGCTTTATCATCATTTTTCTTTGTTGATCTTATAGTCAACCCACAATGCAATTTATGTGTTAGATATTCATTAAGCCCTAACATTATGTAGATGTAAAGATTTTCTTGTAACACCAGTAGTGTAATCAATGTGTTGACCAGAACCAAAAGTATTTTTTTACCTCATCAAAAACTGTTGATATGGTAATTAGCCTGATGGCATAGGACTTGATTTGGTTGCCCCTCTATAGTTTACATGATAAATGTTTAATACCCGGATTAACAAACCTCTCACTTAATCTTGGAAAAAGGGGGTGGCTGGTTCTTCAAACGACTTTAATATTACTTTTAATGTCTTGCCGGATGTGTTCAAGATTTTATGTTCCAACACAGTATTTGCTTTAATCTTCATTATTGTGCTTTGGTTAAGCACTCTTTCATAATAGATATGCAGGCCTTGGTCTGATATTGCTGTTGCAATCAAGAGTACAAGCTTTGGGTGATTGACAAACATCATACTCTAAAGGATATACCAGTTATTTTGTACTTTGTGTCAGGGTTCAGTGGATGTAATAACACGAGCACTGTCATTAAGGTCAGTCATACGACAGTCTGTCTCTGAGTGCGCCCTGATAGTAAGCATTGTGAGGAGCTGAGCAGTTTCAAAGTCCAAGAGGAATTACAAAACCTGTTCCATAGGCGTTTGCTATCTGGCGCATCTTTTTCCTGTTTCCCCTTATCAGCAGAAAACCATACTCTATGTTTTAGTCCCTCATCATCCTGTATACTTATAAATAAGATTCATCTCTTTTTTCTTTTGTCTTCCATAAATCAGTATAGATCATGAATATGTCAGCATTGTTCAATGATATGCATTCCCTGCCTTCTAGCTTGACACTAATCTTTTAATAATAGCCCTACCGAGTTTGCTACCACACTTCTGTTCTGGGATCATCCTTCAGGATAGTTCAATCTGAAATGCAAGCTAGTTGTGCCTGCTGGAACATTAACATCATCTTTTTCTAAATTAGGAAACCTAACAGTCAGAAGGAATCTGATTTTCATCAATAGTGGAGGGTTGTTTGTAATAAACGATTGTCTGTCTGTTTTCCTTTAATACCTAAGGGATCTATTTTTAAACGTCTGTATGGATCTGGATTGCTCCAAATTGTATGTTGCCCATCTTTTTCGATATGTAGCAAAATAAATAAACAATAATAGAATAATGGAAGACTAGGATATAGAATGGTGATGTGTTACGCAGCGATGATAGTGGAGTGAAGCAGCGCAACAACTGTTGCACCCTTGCAATTCAGTCAGAAGAGAATAATTAGAAAGCAGGGTTATAGATTTTTAACAGTTTGGCACAACCAACGCCTGAAGTTACTAGGACTCATACTGACTATGATATGGACAACAAAGACAATCTGTATGCTATACAACTGACCACAGGACGAATGGTTTTATTAACAAAGAAAAATAACCCCCATCACGTTTTTAGCAAAAAAATACACGCATGCAGAGACTAAGTGTTGCTTATGCAGAGATAAACTTGTATTGTGATGCACTAACTACTAACAGGATTGCCTACGCAAAGGGTTGCTCACTACAAAATGCTGGACACAAACCTACCAACTAAAATTGAAGTCTTACCACTTGAAGATAGCACAGTCGGCAAAACACATAACTGGAAATATTCTAGAGTTGGAAAAATACGTTCCACAAAGCAGACAAAGACACAGCACTGAAAAACAATAGAATGATCCAGCCCCCTACCCTGCGAGAAATTAATGGGCTCAATCAAGCACTACAGATTATTAGAGGCGATGATAAATAATTTAGCCAAAGCTAGTGATGTAGACTCACGCATAGAACTAGAAAAGAAAAAGCTAGCAGAAGGCAGTCAGATGATGCAATCTTGACCTGGAAGTAAAGAAAGAATCAAACCAGGTCTAAAAAATCTGGCAAGGTGAAACCGCCAAGCAAGATTAGGAGGTCTTAAACAATAACAGACAACAAAACTACATTCAGGTTTGCAGAATTTAAAGAAACAATTCATCGAATCTGATGAAACAGTACATTAGCCGATAAGAATCAGTACACTGTTTCAGAGCAAGCATAACAATTGCCAGTATAATTACAGCTTGGGGTTTCGCTTTTTAGCACCACTTGTGTTATGCGCTGACAGGAAGCTCACCTTTCCGCCTCCACAACCCCCACCTTCTTGCACCCACAGGGCACAGGCTGGGTTAGGAATCAAACTCGGCCACTTGCTGAGCTACTAAAAAAATTAGCCTACAAAGTTGGCTATGCAACTTCCCGGTATAATTGGTTCTGTTGTTAGCTCGCTATTATCAACAGCAGGAAAAGTTGTGGGATTTATGCCGAAGTAATTTATGGGCGTTACTGGTTTTAGTTGTTGGTTTTCTTCTTTCTAAAATAAAGATAAGCAAGGCCGCTTAAAACAAGTATACTTGTTAAAGCAGTTATTTCATCATAGTGTCTGTCTTTTACAAGGGGAAAAATTATTTTTTTTCTTTGCTCTGAGGTAGTAGTAGTTCTTTCCCTTGTTGCTTGTGTCGCACTTACTACACTTGTTGTTGCTACTACAATTTTTGCTACCGGTGTATTGTTTACACTTTCATTTTTTCCAAGCAGCACATCATCTCCAGCTATAATAATATTGTTGATGTAGTTTGTAATTGTTCCTATTTGTAACTGCATGTTGGAAGGCAACATATATAAACCATGTCCTTTAGCAAAGTCTACCTTGACCGGCTAGTGAGAACATCTTGCTAATGCTTGATGCTTGATGGTAGGTCAAACAGCCGAGTTATAATGTCTTCAAGATTTGCTAGAAAACTGCTTCTGTGCATTCAACCCAGTGCCACCAATAATACTCGGACCTTGTCTGTGCCTGTGCACCCAAGCAAGCACCACACATAGGTCCGAACAGAGTCATTAACCTCTTAATCATGTCTTGTTAAACTTCCACTCTTTATCAAAGAATATAAAGGTCTCGTCTCATGCATCATGTGCATTTGCTCTATTGAACCAAGACAACCTCTTGACCGCGTGAGAAAGATGTATTTGGCGGCCTCCAGCATAGTTATACCTCCTGTGCACCCCCCAATACAAATTACAGAGTCCCCATGCCATGATTTTTGTCTGTGCTTGTCTGGGGGGGGGGGAAAATTTGCAGTCTAGATTCCATATTAAACTCATGGCACAGCCTCTCATACGCCTTCATGTTAATCCTTTATTAAAGGGATTGAAGTTACTATCAGTGGGCAGTTGGGACCTTTGCAGTTCAGATAGCACACACCTAAACTGATGTACACATTGAAACCTGTACCACAGACTTTACTAATGGTTTGGATGGTTTATATGTGGTCAGGCATATGAACACCACAGCCCGTAGTTGACACAGTGGAGTAGCAAAGTTTAATTGGTTTTGATTTGAACTGTTATAGGATTAGACAACCATGCTTTTGCGTGGCATCATCCTTAATGGGTGGGTTTAAGTATGATTTCAGTGGGTGGGAACTTTTTTCTTGGAAAGATCATGTCTCTGACACAGCAACATCTAGCTTATTAAAGGTATTAGTCTTTGGGTTATCAGTGAGATCAAGGCCTCGTATTTTTGCGCTTTATTATATATATACATTATTTTTATATAGTAGATTAAATGTTTATAACACTAACAAATTCCAGTCAGGTGTGCTGTTAAACTAGCCATTCCTATGAAACAACCGCTGTCAACATAAAACAGTTGCTTGCTCGAGGTCTTCTACGAAGTTTCATGGACAAACATCGACAGCCAGCAACAACTGGCTCTATAAAAATAGGAATCCTAAATCTAGAGCGATTAATAAATTTACTGTGCAAGAAGGTTATTATGATTTCTGCACTACTGGAAAGGAGATCATTCGCCCAGACTGGTATCACAGCAAAACTCCAACCAAGCTAGTCTAGAGTCACTTTTACATCATCTTTCAAGTATATCTATGTCACACATCTGTTTATGTTTTCAAGCAAAAAAACCCATTGACCTCCCAAACTGAGACATATCTATCTATCCTTCCCATGAACACAAAACATCAATATTACTAGCACCAAAAAAACCCTTGTGTGACCTTCTTCAGAATAAAACCAGAGCATCACATATGTGTTTCCCCCTCAAAACAAACATACGAATAAACGAAAAAATGCTCTCTAATTTATGAAAAGCCCTCACACACAAACGGAAATGCAATATACACGAAGCCATTTGGCAAATATGTAAAAATAACAAACAATAATTGAAATTTGGTATCTTTTCTAAATACAGTAATAAAACCAAGAGAAAGATCCGGGAAAAAAGTACGTACATTTATAATTTAAAAAATATCACGTAAACGAATATGCATTGTACATGAAAAAAACACCCCAGAAAATCATTTTCCGAACAGTTAATATGATTCTGCTGTGAAATTGCACAACATTACTAGAAGTATCTTGTTTGATATCAAAAAGAAACCACCAAACTTTGCGTCTTTATTTTTTTAAATTTTTTTTTATACCACTTTAAGTCACGAGATTTCTCTGCGTGAAATTCGGGCTGCTCTCCCCGGGGAGAGCGCGTCGCCACAAGAGCAGCGCCACCCTTTTTTTTTTTTTTTTTTTTTCTTTTGGTCTGCAACTGTATTTGTTTCCCTATCAGAGTGGCTTTTTTCTAAGACTTTTGCCAGGGACAACTCCCTTGTTGCCGTGGGTTCTTTTACGTGCGCTGAAAATTTTTGTGTTTGGAAACTCTCCCACATTTCGTGTTGTCTGTCTTTCACTTACAGTAGAACGGACGCTAAAGCCGAGTGGTTAAGACCGTTTAACTTCGTTCCTCAGGGTCCATGAAGTCGTGGGTTCGAATCTCGGCGGCGCCTGATTAATTAAGTAAGGGTGATTTCTACGACCTCCCAGTTCAATTCAAGTGCAGACCCGCCAATGCAATATTTCCCTTTGTGCATATACACATAAAAAGGTAAAGGTAAAGGAGTCCCATAACCTATAAGGTCGTACGGGAGCGAGACGTCAGAGACCTCACTTCTCTAGGGGCCAGCATAATGAGGGCGGTAGCGCCCATCTCCTCTCCCTCGCTGCTTTACCTTCCCTGACCCTAAAGAGGGCAGGTACCCATTTACAGCTGGGTGAACTGGGAGACTGTACTGAAGCCAAGGCGCGCAAACGGTCACCCATCCAAGTGGTAACCACGCTCGACGCTGCTTAACTTGGCTGGGGGAAAGCGAGTGCTCCGACCACTGAGCTATCCCTTCCCTATGCATGAGATAAAAAACCAATTCAGGTTAAAGATTCTGTAAATCGTATCAGTGTACGATGGGTTAACGGAAACACGAACATAACCAGCATACATTCTTGAAGTCGGAATGTGGCTACCTTCATGGTGGGCTAATAAGGTCGCATACGCAAAATGTCATCATGGATGAACCTTGGAGCTTTAGCTGAGGAACGAGAAAAATTACTCCCCGTGTGTGTGTGTGTGTGTGTGTGTATGTGTATGTGTGTGTGGGGTGTGTGTGTGTGTGTGTGTGTGTGTGTGTGTGTGTGTATGTGTGTGTGTGGAGTGTGAGTGTGTGTGTGTGTATGTGTGTGTGTGTGTGTTTGTGTGTGTGTGTTTGTGTGTGTGTGAGTGTGAGTGTGTGTGTATGTGTGTGTATATGTGTGTGTATATGTGTGTGTGTGTATGTGTGTGTGTGTGTGGTGTGTGTGTGTGTGTTTTTTAAATATGTGTTGTGTTTGTGTTTTGTGTGTGTGTGTGTAGGGGTTGTGGGGAAATGTGGTGTGTGTATGTGTGTGGTGTGTGGTGGGTGTGTGTTTGTGAAAGGGGGGGTTTTGGTGTTGTGGTGTGTGTGTTGGGGTTTGTGTGTGTATGTGTGTGGTTTTTGGTTTTGGTGTGGGGTTAGGGTGTGTGTATAGGGGTGGTGTGTTTGTGTGTGTTTGGGAGTTTTGTGTGTTTTTTGGCGTTTTTTTGTGTATGTGTATATGTTTTTGTGTGGTGTGTGTGTGTTGTGTTGTTGTTGTGTTGTGTGTGTTTTGGGGTGTGTTTTGTGTGTGTTATGTTTTTAAAATGTGTGTGTGTTTTGTGTGTTTTATGGGTGTGTGTTTTTGGTGTGCTTTTGTGTATGTGTTGTGTTTGTTTGTGTGTTTTTTATTTATTTTTTTTAAATTATTTTTTTCTTTATATTTGGGAAAATTTGGGAAATTAGCACGCATGTGCTTTTTTACCCCTTTCCCCCCGGAATTTGGGGTTTGTGAAAATTTTTTGTCGTATTTTTTCCCCCCGGGCACACAATGTGTGTGTTTTTTTGTGTGGGGGGCGTGTGGTGTGTGGTGTGTGTGTGGGGTGTTTTGTGTGTGTCCCGAAAAAAATAGTTTTATGTAAAAAAGCGTTTTAAGAGAGAGAGTATCAGAGAGGGGAAGACGGACTTTGAGAGAGAGAGAGAGGGGAAAAGAGGAAGACAGAGGCAAAAAAGAAAACCCAAAAGGGAGAGAAAAACCCAGACAGAAGAAGAGAGAGAGAGAGAGGGAGAGAAAAGGAGAGAGAAGAGAGAGAGAGAAGAGGGGAGGGGGGGGGGGGGGAGGGGGGGAGAGAACTCAAAATCGAACTCAAACCTCGAAAGGGAGAGGTAAAGAGAGGGGAAGAGGGGAGAGGAAGAGAGGGGAGAGAAGGGAGAGAGGGAGAGAGGGAGAGAAAAAGAGAGAGAGGGGAAGGGGAAGAGAAGAGAGAAGAGAGAGAAAAGAGAACGCTTTAAAACCCCTTTGACGTTTTGCCAAATTTTATTTTTCATTCCCCAAAAAGGGGCCTATTAAAAGGGGGTTTTACCGCTTTCTTTTGTAAAAAACAAATAAAACAAAAAAAATTTCACATGATGCTTTTTAACTTTAACAAAAACCCAAAAAAACCCAAAATTTTTGAGTCTTAGAAGGGATACGACTTTAAGCGGGTGACGAAAAATCAGTTTAAAAAAGAAAAAACAAAAGTAATAAAAGGGGAATAACAATAAAAACCAATAAGCAAAAATAAAATAAATAAAAAGAACATTCAGAATGCTTTTATGAAGCCATCCATTGAAATTTAGGGAAAATTTTTTTTCAAAAATATTTTTGCTGGAGACTACAGCTTTAATTTAAAAAAATGTTTTTTTTATTTTGGTTTTCCACAAATGCGGAGTTTCCATAATAAATTTTAACTTTTTTTTAGTCCAAAGGGTTAAAACAAATTTGGGAAAAACTTAGCTAAAAATTTGTCTTAATTTCAGTGCTTCGGGCAATAAACTTTGAAAACGTTTTTGGTTCCCCTTTATTTTCTTGGGAAACGATAAAAATTGAAAAATTTTATTTTGGGCCTTGGGAAAGTTTTCTAGATTAAAAAAACCCACATTTTTTCCACGTAGGGAAAACCCAAAATGTTTAAACAATGAAACGGGAAAAAATGCATTCATCCCCCAAAATATAAACCCCCCAAAAAAATAGGGAGGGGAAAATTTTTGTGGAGTCCGGGTTTTGGGAACCCATCTTTTTTTTTTTTGCATTGAAGCCGAGTGTTCTTAGTCAAAAATCTTGCTTTAAATTTCGTTCCTTTTGTCATTTGCTACGAAAGTTACTTTTCAGTTTAAAAAAAAGCACCCTTAAAAACAAAAAAAACCCAGCAGTATTTACTTTTTTTTCCTTTTCCGGGGCCAAATTTTTTTTAAAGAACAAATGAGTTTTCTTTCAATTTAGAAAAAAAACCCATGCTCGCCCCCTTTTCCCTAAAGGAAAACCCCCAAACACGATTAAAAAAACCATGTTCTGATAAAAATTTTTTTAACTTGATACCCCAAATTTTCTTCCCCACCCCCTTTCTAAAAAACCTTCATGTCAAAAAGATTTTGCCTACATAAACGTGCCCCTGGGAAAAGGTTTCAGTATTTTTTTAGAAAATTTTTATTTAAATCCCAATTAAAACAAAAAAACTTTCCGGGGATTTTTAAAAAAAGGTTTTTTTTTTTTTTTTTTTTTCCTTTCTCCTTTTTCCCATATAGTAAAAGTTTTAAACGAAGGGTTTGGGGACTTTTAAGAAACGTTTTGATAGCATAGGAATGTATTTTTTTTTTTTGGGGTTTTTAAAACCCGTAAGCCCCCCATATTTAAGAGCATAGGAAATTTAAAGGTTCTTTTTGAACATCAAAAAAATTTTCCAAATAAAAAACAATCTACTAAAATTAAGCTTTCTTTAATTTTTAAGATTTGTTTATTCCCCTTTTTTTTTTTTTTTTTTTTTTCCCTTTTTCCCTTTTTGGCAACATTCACGCCAATGCAACTTTCAAAACTTTGTTTCGTTAAAAAATTCCCAACCCCCTGGGGACTTAAAATTGGAATTCCCCGATTTTCACTTTCATCACCCCCCAAAAAAAACCAAATTTTTCAGGGCACGGTTAAATTTTGTCCCCCCTTTTTTAAAATCATGTTGTTTTTTTTTTCCTTTATTGCCCGAAAAAATCCCGGGGCGATTTTGCCTCTTTTTTTTAAAATTTATCTAGGGGTTTTGAAAACCTAGTACCCCGTGAGACAAGGAAAGCTTAAATCCGGAAAATTTGTTTTTAAAAATACCCCCCATTGTCCGGGAGTTAAAATGAAAAAACCCTTTTTTTTCCTTTTTTTTTTGTTAATTAAAAACCGGTAATTCTTTTTTACAAAAAAAGAAAAAAAAAATTGTGGATTTTAATATACCCCCTGCTTACCCCCCTTTTTTGGCATTAAAAATATTCCGAAAAATTCATTTCCGGCTTTAACATCTTAAGCTAAACGGATTTTTTATAACCCTTATGCCATATTTTTAATTTTTAACCGTTTTTTTTCCTTTTTTTTAAAGGCAAAAAATTTCCAAAGATTTACATTAACAAAATCAAACCCCTTTCGAAAATCGACAAATGCAACAAATAGTTTTTTATTTGATTGAAAGTTTTTTTTAACAAAAGAGTATAGGGTTTAATTATGTTTGTTGGGATAAAAAATTTTCCGAAAACCTGCTTGTTCTTTAAGCAGTTTTTCATTTTTCTTCACCCATTAGTTTAAACCTTTTATTCAAATTTTAAGTTTATTTTCTGACATGCTAGTGAGGGGTACCCCCACGATAATTGTCTGTTTTAAAATCTTCGCCTTTTTTTTTAAATAGGTTTTTAATTTTAGTTTTGGCCCATCCAAAGGGGGAAAACACCTCTTTCAAAAAAAATGTTGAAGATTTTAGTTAGGAAGGAAATAAAAACTTTGGGTTGGGTTTTTTTTTTTTTGCATTTTTTTTCGCCTTTATTTTTTTTCTGGAAAACCCGCAAATTTTTCTTTTTTTTTAAAAAGCTGGATAACCGGGGAATTTTAATTTCATTTTTTTTGGGTAGGATTTATTTTTAAAACAATGGTTCGAAATCATCATTTCTTCCCTTACATATAATCCAATTTTGTGTTTCACTATATTTCCCTGGGTGTTAAAAACGGGAAAGAAATGTTTTAAAAAAACCAAATTTTTGAATAGAAAATGTTTTTATTTACAAGACCTTTCGATTCACAAAACCTTAAAAAATAAAACCAAAATGTTTTTGGGGGTCGTTAAGAGAATTTTTTTAGTTTTATCCCAAAATATTCAGTTAAATTTCCTGTTCTTTTGTTTTTTCCCTTTAAAATTTTTAAAATTAATTTTGGGGGGAGGAGAGAGAGAAAATGGGGGGAAAAAGGGGAAGAGGAAAGAAAAAAGGGGAGAGAGTGGGGGAAAGAAAAGAGACAAAAAAAGAGAGGACAAAAAAAGAGAGGGGAGAGATTGAACAATAAAATTTTTAAGTATGTGGGTTTTCCCCCCCCTTCCCCCTTTCCCCCCCCCCCAAAACCCCCCCCCACCCCCCCAACAACCAAAAAACCCCCCCCCCTTAAATAAAAAAACCCCCCCGTTCCCAAAAAACCCTTAATGAAAAAATTCCCAAAAAGTTTTTGTTTTAGTTAAAAAATTCCTTTTTTAAAAGTATAAAAAGTTTTCGAAAAAGAACTTGTGGGAAAAAAAATGGTTCACGTATATATATTTTTTTAAAAATATAAATATATAAATATATATATATATAATTTTTAATATATTATATATTTTTTTTATTTTTATTTTTAAATAATTTTTATTTTATTTTTTAATTATATATATATATATAATATTTTTTTTTTATATGACTTTTCGGTTCAAAAAGCAATTTGAAATTTTTTTTCTTAAAAATTTTAAAAAATTTCACCCAAATTTCCCACAAAATTTTTTTATGAAATTCCCCCAAACTTTCTTAAAACAGAACAATGCAACAAAAACAAACCCAACCCAAAAACCAAAAAAACCCCCCCCCCCCTTCCCCCACTCACATTGCACCCCGAAATTTTCAAAACAACCCCCAAAAGCAAAAAACAAAAACCCCCCTAAGGGGCCCCTTTTTTACTTTTTGGGAAGTGGGAAAAAACTTTATGGTTTTATCCCCCCCAAAAAATTTCCCGCAAATTAAAAATGCTTTCCCAAAAAAACAAAATACTTAGTGAAAAAATGCAATTTTGAAAAAAAAAAATACCAAACACTCCCCAAATTTTAAAAAAAAGTTCCCAAAAGATAAAAAACGAGATATTTGGGAGAATGAAAAAAAACGTTGAAATTTTTCGCTTAGGAAAAAAGAATTAGGGAAAAAGGAAGAAGGGAAAATTTTTGAAAAAGGAAAAGAAAATTTTTAAAAAAAATTTGGGAAATATGAATCGCAAAAAAAAGTAGAATTTCGGGAAAAAGAAATCTAAAGAAGATTGATTGGGTTGATTGATTGGTTAATCTTTTTTTTAAAAAATTTTTAAATGAGGCACAACAAAGTCCCCTTTTTTTAATTTTCTGCCCCCCAAAAAAAACAAAGTGGAACTAATTAAAAACCAAACACCACCAAGAAAAAAAAAAAACCCACAAAAAGAAAAATGGACATGCTACCTTGAACAAGTTAACACAATTGAGAAGAAAACAAAACTTGAAGAAAAAAACAACTGAATTCAACATGACCAAAAAACATTGGCAAAGTCACACACACACACACACAAAACACACAAACACACACACACACACACACACCACACAAAACAACAACACACAAAAACACACACACACACACACCACACACACAAAAACACACACAAAACCCCACAACCCACACACACAAACACACACACACACACACACACCACACACACACATGAAAAAGAAGTGCGAAGAAGATTTTCGAAGAAGAAGAAGAATTGCGAAGAAGAAGAAGATTTGCGAAAAGGGGAGATTTGCCAAGAAAAAGAATTGCGAAGAAGAACAATTGCGAAGAAGAAAATTGCGAAGAAGAACAATTGCGAAAGAAGAACAATTGCGAAGAAGAATTGCGAAGAAGTGCGAAAATTGCGAAGAAGATTTGCAAAGAAAAGAATTGCAAAGAAAAGAATTGCAAAGAAGAAAAAACTGAGAAGAAAAATTTGCAAGAAGAAGAATTTGCAAAGAATTGCAAAGAAGAAGAATTGCGAAGAAGAAGAATTTGCGAAGAACAATTCGAAGAAGAAGAAGAAGACCAACAACAACATAAACACAAGAACACGAATATCAACACAACGACAACGAGAAAGAAGAGAATGAGGAAAACGAAAAAGGGAAAGGGGGAAATGAGGGAGGAGGAGGAGGAGAGGAGGGAGGAAAAAAGAAGAGGAGGAAAGGAAAGAAAAAGGCGGCAGACAAAGAGAACACGAAGAGGTTAAAAAACGAAAACGAAGTGGCAGGTGATGTGTAAACTGATGCGAATCAAGATGGAAATCAGGGGGCAGAAAAGCTGATTCGCAAAAAAACCGTTTCCATGCACGATCCAAACTGACACATACCGTAATTACATTTTTAAAAAAAATCCAAGACACTGATATCGCTTCTAAGAAACCCAAGCCAGAGCTATTCTTGTTGAGAATTACACAAAAGTAAAAGAAAACAAAACAAATAAAATGGCGATTTACGCACGAAGCTCAAACTAATCAGGAAGTGGATAATTTACTCCTTGTACAAAAGTAAACTCCACATAACTAAACAGAGATACCTCGCCATATATTGAAATTATGAGATTCCGTGTACAGTTATTCCAATCCGGTAAGACAATTATAGTTGTGGAAGTTAGCTGTTTTTTTTAAAGATAATAAAAGAAAAATATAACAGGTACTTGGTTTTGTTGTTGTTGTTGCAGTATGCGTTTTTTTTTAAAATTTTGTGTGGTGGGTTTGTTTTATTTACAGAAACACTTGAAAAAGAAGGAAAAAAAACCTAGAAGAAGAAATGGTTCTGGAAGAGTTAGACAGACTTCATGAAAAAAACTTGTACATGCAATATTGAAAACACCTCGACACGAAAGACAACAGAAAACAGTGCAAGTCCTTACGTTTTATAAGGCCACACCAGCACACAGCACACAACACACACACACGCACACACAACAAACACACAACACACACACATCAACACATGCACGCACGCCCACACACACACACACATCAACACATCACGCACACACACACAACACACAAGTCAACACACACACGCACTATCAATCTCACCACACACTCACAATTGACGACACTGAACTACAACACACACACACACACACACACACACACACACACACACACACACACACACACACACACTACACACTACACACACACACACACACAGCATTGCTTATTCAATGTACAATCTGGAAATAGAAATTTTGACATGACTGACTGACTTGACATGACACACATCACACACACACATCACACACACACACACCACACACACACACAACACACACACACACACACACACACAACACACACACACAACTAACAAAGACATTGGACTACGACCACAGACTCGCAGAGACCAAAATCCACCACCATCACCACCTACCAACCACACCACAACCTACCACCCCACCACCACCATACCCACTCCACCACCAACCACCCACCCCACCACCGCCACCACACACACCTACCACTACCACCACACCACCACCACCCCCACCACCACCTACCACTACCACCACCACCACCAACCACCACCACCGCCACCACCACCCACCACCACCACCACTACCACCACCACTACCGCCACCAAGAAACAAAAAGCACCAACAAAATAATGAATCATACTATAATACAGTTTGTTACACGCTTTGTTCAGTTTCCTCTTCTTTCAGTTGTGTCTTCGAACATATTTTATCTGTCGTCTGCTTGCAATAAGAAACCAAACGCTAGCGAGAAGAGCAATGAAAGAAGGGTGAGGGTGAGGGTAAGGAGGTAGATGGGTAGGGGTAGATGGATGGGTGTGTGTGTGGGTGGGTGGGTGTGTGTGGTATGGATGGAGGAAGACGAAATATTATGATGGATTTAAGATGGAGCAAAGATGAATTTTGTGCGCCCCCCTCCCCATTCCCTCCCCACCCGCCAGAAAACAAAATGAATGAAAGAAAGGAAGGAAAAAAGAAGGGTAATTTCAGGAGAGTTGAAGAGTGCGTGCATGTGTAGATTTGTCTGTTTGTCTGTATGTCTGTCTTTCTGTCCGTCTGTCTGTCTGTCTCTGTCTCTCTGTCTCTCTGTCTCTCTGTCTGTCTCTCTCTCTCTTCTCTCTCTCTGTGCTGTTCTATGTCTGTCTATCTTTGTCTATCCCCCCCCCCCACTTCTCTCTCTGTTGTTCTTTCTTTTTCTCTCCCTCTAATAATAGATTTGATAGATAGATTAGATTTGATAGCGCTTTGATTTGTTGCTTTGCAAGATTCAGCGCTATATAAATTCCATAAATTATTATTATTATTATTATTATTATTATTATTATATCATCATCATCATCATCATCATCATCATCATCATCATCATTATTGTTATTATTATTAGTAGTAGTATTAGTATTAGTATTATTAGTATTAGTATTAATCCACCACCAGTGTTCCCCGATAGCACAGAGGTACCAGTGACCCCCCCCCCTCTCTCGTCTCTTCACGCACTCACACACACACAAACACACACACAATCTAAACACACAACACACACACACATAAATAGAAATACACCCACACACACACACACACACACACACCACAAACACACACACGTCAGCATGTCACCCTCAACAGACAAGCCTACGCAAATATCGTGTTCCCAACCCCCAGCCACTCCTCCTCTCTCTAATGGAAGAAGCAGAACGATAATTCAACCCACCCTCTCCACCCACCTACCCACACCATTCTACCTCCACCCAGGACATTTCTGTGGAATCAGGAACTTTTTTTTCAGTTTTGCAGTGATTTAAAAAAATTTCCCCCCCCCCCTCCCCCCCCCCAAAGAAGTTAAGATCTCACTGCGTTTTTTAAAAAAGAATTTCAGATCATATTCACCACACGTGGTGTTTTGTAAATTCACCCACTAGATTATTGCACAATTGCATCTTTTAACTATCTACTTTCCCCCCTTAAAAAACCCTTTTATTTGGGGGGGATTTTTTAAAATGTGTTTCAACGTTTTTTAAAATTATAAAACAAAAGAACATACACAAATATCACGATCTTTATAAACATGGACAAATATAGACACAAGAAAAATGTAAAGGTTAAAGATGTCCCATAACTTACATGGTCGTAGGACTGAGAGCATCAGAGACCCAGCTTTCTCTAGGCCAGCATATTAGGCGGGCGCCCATCTCCCTCGTCCATCGCTGCTTTACCCTCCTGACCCTAAAGAGGCAAGTATCCATTTACAGCTGGTGAACGGGTAAACTATACGAATCTAAGCTTGTACACAAAAGATGGGGAGGTGATAGCTTAGTGGCTTCTCTTTCCAAGCTGAGGTTAAGCAGCGTTAAGCGTGATTACCAAGTGAATGGGTGACCATGCGTGCACCTTGGCTTCAGTACAGTCCCCCCAGTTCACCCAGCTGTTATTCCTGGGTACCTGTCTTGTTTAGGGTCAGGGAAGGTGAAGCAGTGGAAGGAGAGGAGATGCGAGCCACCCTTAAAATGCTGGCCCCTAGAGAAGATGGGGTCACTGATACCTCGCTCTCCAACGACCGCAAAAGTTATGGGAAAACTTTTACCATTTAACCTTTATGATGCGAAATATTTCAGTCTGAAATCCAGTACTATGTAGTATCTAGCAGACTATGATATTCTATGGTAAAAGTAGAGTTAATTGTGACAGAATGGTTGACAAAATGGTTCCATACAATAAATCTCCACTGTCTTATTCTAATTTTCCTACCGTATCACAAAACTCTATAGAGCTCTCCGCTACGTCTGTCTGTCTGTCTGTCTGTCCTGGCCTGCTCTGTCTGTCTGTCTGTCTGTCTGACTGTCTCTCTCTTGTCTTTCTCTTCTCTTTCTTTCCTTTCTCTCTACCTCACCACACAAACACACATACACTTACACACACCATGCACCGCTCGCACGCACACAAACACACACGTACACACTATAATTTATCTAATATCACTAATGTGAAAAGAACGTTAAATTAAAAAAGAAAAAACACACACACACACATACCACACACACACACACACACACACACACACACTCACACACACACACATCACACAACACACACACACTACACTCCACTACACCACACTATCTGCCATTTTGATGGCTTTATATTATCATCTAGATTTTCCTAAAGACACATTTCAGAAGCTATTCTGTGTTGATTCCAAGTCGGTTCTTCTTGCCCTTATAAGTTCCAGTTTAAAAGTGAGACAAGATCTCGTAACTGAGATTGGACATCTGATTCATTTTCTGATGTTACGAGGTACTAGTGTTACTTTTTGCTGGATACCTTCGCATTATAGTATCTACTTTAATGAAAAAGTTGACAAAGTAGCAAAATATGGAGCTAAGCATACTAATGGGGTTCCTGCAGCATAAAACCCCCCTTAACCATTTCTGAAGGCTTACTACATGTACAAAATGGATGTTGAAAACATTTTAAAAAGAAAGCTAAAAGATTATGGTTCTCCCTGAAATGATGATGCAACCTAATGTATTTATCTTTTGGATAAGATCAGTGCCGTAACTCACATGAATATAGAAATGCTATAGCCTTATCTACAGTTTAAGCTCAATGCTTTTAGAACTAAATGTAAATAACCAACATGTGACCTGTAAACTTTTTCCACCCTTTCTGTACTACCTCGGAGTGCTGGAGGATGGTCTGAGAGTGACCTCGACAAACATCCACATTCCACACGAAGAATCTCAGAAGAATCTTGCGCATCTTCTGGCCTGAGACCATCTCCAAGCCAGAACTTTTGCCGTTGCAACCAAGAAAGTCATGGACAACAGCATCATGCATAGGCGATGGGGATGGAAGAACATATCTCGTCGGGAACAGGGAAACATCGCCCGAACAGCCCTCCACAGGACCACCAGAGGGAAAGCGCAAACGAGGACGACCCAAGAACACTTGGCGTCGGACTGTCGAAACAGAGCTGAAGACCTTCCAACATACCTGGGGAACCATTCGGAAGCTGGCCCAGGACAGACAGGAGTTGAGAACATTTGTTGCTGCCCTACGTGCCAATAAGGCACAAAGGCATTGATGATGATGACCTGTGGTGAATGTTATTACCATGGCACACATTCTTTTAGAATGCAGAGATTTGAAAAACTTGTTACCTATTTTCACAGTCTGTTGCTTAGAGCAAATTCTAAAAAAAAATCCATTAATGATTTTTTTTATTGTCATTAAGTCATAGTCCTGTATCAGATTTTTATAGTTTAATAATGTTTACTAGTTGTTCGAATTGCAAACTTAGTGTTTAAACTGCAGTATTTTTTCCCCTTCACCTTTCTTGTTTTCTTGTTTTATTTGTGTTTCTTACAGGTATTTAATGCAGATAATTATTTATGTGCTCACCCCAACACCCATACCCCCCTTCCACCCACCCCCCCATACGCACATACATAGACACACGCACCCACTCACTTACTCACTCCCAATTTCCCGTCGATATCACTAACATATGAAGGTCATTAAACTGAAAGCCCCCACCACATACACAACATAAACCACTTCACTCACACCCAAACACACTCTCACACTCACTAAATCCTACCACCATCCCACCAACACCACCCACCCATCCACTACTCTCCTCCCCCAGCCCACCCAACACCCCCCACACACTCCACCCACGCCCCCCACCCACCCCACACACCACTTACACCCATCCACACCATCCATACACCACCTAACTACACACACACCCCCCACTCACATACACACACATGCACGCACACACACACACATACACACACAATACAACCCCCCCCCCCCTCCCCACACACACACACACCCACAGCACACAGAGAGACGTCAATCTGAAATTGACAAACTTGACCAAGTAATTTCATTTCCTGTCCATCACCTTGCCTTGCAACTGTTTATTAATCAAAACCAAACAAACAATCAAATCATGTCAATAAATTTCAACCCGAGCAAAAACGTCATTTAAAAAAGAAAGAATCAAACGGCTCAAAATAATCAGATAATGAAAATGAAAACACACAGCCTTTTGAATTGAACCAGTGTGTTATCAATTTTGATGGCACAGAAGTGAGACGAGGAGGAAGACATAGCCAAATTTAAAAATAAAATAAATAGAAGGATGAAACGCTGACACTGTAGAATCGGCAGGGAAACGATTTTGGTAGAGAGACCCATGCTCTGGTACACAGCAAACATAAAGGTTGTTTTCGTTTCTTGGCTGGAACTCCGAGGTTTGCTTAAGGTGGGATTTTTTTTTAAATTGCGTTTGCGACCAGTCTGTACGTAGCGTGTTTCCGTCTCGGGAGATGTTTAAATACGACTTCAGTGTGTGTGTGTGTGTTGTGTGTGTGTGTGTGTGTGTGTGTGGTGTTTGTGTGTGTGTATGTGTGTATGTATGTATGTGTGTGTGTGTGTGTGTGTGTGTGTGTGTGTGTGTTTGTGTGTGTAGTATGTGTGTTAGTATGTATGTATGTATGTATTATATATATATATATATATATATATATATATATATATATATATATATATATATATATATATATATTCATATGTGTGTGTTTGTGTGTGTGTGTATGTGTGTGTGTGTGTGTGTGTGTGTGTGATGTGTGTTGTGTGTGTGTGTGTGTGTGTGTGTGTGTGTGTGTGTGTGTGGTATAATGTAGTGTAGGGCAGTGCAGTGTAGTGTAGTGTAGTGTAATATAGTATTGCGTAGCGTATCGTATTGTAGTGTAGTGTAGCGTAGTGTAGTGTTTTTATTTTATATCGAGGATAATGGAATAAGCACTTATGTGCTTATTTTTACATCTAGTCCCCGTGTGTATGCGGTTTTGTAAAGTTTGTCATCCGTTCCCACCGGCACACAATGGCCTACTCTTACGAAAAATGGAACAGGATTTAAAATGTGCGCAAGATGTTCTGCGTGTTGTGTTGTGATGTGTAGTGTCGTTGTAGTGTTAAGTAGTGTCTTATGATGTAGTATAGTGTAGTATTGTGTAGTATTGTGTAGTGTAGCGTAGTGTAGTGTAGTGTAGTGAAGTATAGTGTAGTGTAATGTAATGAAGTGTAGTGTAATGCAGTGTAGTGTAGTGTAGTGTAGTGTAGTGTAATGCAGTGTAGTGTAGTGTAGTGTAATGCAGTGCAGTGTAGTGTAGTGTAGTGTAGTGCAGTGTAATGTAGTGTAGTGTAGTGCGGTGCGGTGTAGTGTAGTGTAGTGTAGTGTAGTGTAATGTAGTGTAGTGTAATATAAAGCAGTATAGTGTACTGCTTTGCTGTTTAGCATTGCCTGAATATGACTTAAGTTGCACTGCACCATTCTGTACTATACTGCTCTACTGCTCTGTACACTACTGCTCAGTACGCACTCTACTGCTCTTCTTCCTTCGGATGACAACAATAAACCGAGGCCCGTGTGCGAACGCACGCAGATTATCTTGCGCACACTTTAAAATCATGTTCCGCTTTTCGTAAGAGTAGGCCATTGTGTGCCGGTGGGAACAGATGACAATTTACAAAACCGCATACACACGGGAACTGGATGTAAAAAAAGCACATAAGTGCTTATTCCATTATCCTCGATTTTAAAAGAATAATATTTTATAAAAATGTACACCACTGCTCTGTACTGCACTCTACTGCTCTGTACACTACTGCTCAATACTGCACTATACTGCTCTGTCAATACTACTTTACTTATCTGTACAATACCCCGGACGGGATAGCCTGGTGGTTAGAGTGATGTGCTCGTGATCTGCTGATCCGGGTTCGAATCTCGTTCAAGACGATTTTTTTCCTCTGGAGTTAACATCAGTGCCGACTCCACTCCAACCCAAAAGTCCTTCGGATGAGACTATAAACCGAGGTCACGTATGCCAACGCACGTAGAACATCTTGCGCACACGTTGAACCCGTTCCGCTTTTCGGAAGAGTGGGCCATTATGCGCTAGTGGGAACGGATGACAAAATTGAAAAAAAACTGCATACTCACGGGGACTTGATGTAAATATGCACACGAGTGCTGATTCCATTATCCTGGAAAAATAAAAGAATAGAATAGAGTAGTGCTCTCTTGGAGAGCTTTGTCATTGACCATCAGTCCATTTGTCCAATTCTTTCTCTCTCCATCTCTGTATCTCTGTATCTCTGTCTCTATCTCTCTCTCTCTCTCTCTCTCTCTCTCTCTCTCTCTCTCTCTCTCTCTCTCTCTCTTCTCTCTCTCTCTGCAGAATGCAGAATGGTATGGATTGTTAATTTGCAATGTTCTGTTGGACAATTTCATTACTTCTGTGGACTTTTGTATCAATTCTAATAATGTGTATATAGGATTGCGCATGCATGAATATGTGTGTGTGTGTATATGTGTGTGTATGTGTGTATGTGTGTGTCAGTGAGTAGTAATGAGCGCCCATTCACAGTGTGTGCAGATGAGAGCGGAAAGAAAGCAGTTCTGTGTGTTTATTGTTGAAATAGCTGATGTTAGATTGGTCATTTTTCTTGATGCTTTGTGGCTTGCTGTCTTCGTACATCAAATAATGTTTATTTCCTGGTTTTGTCTGTACAAATGTACGGTTATGATATTTTGATAATTATGACATGTGTCTATTATCTTGTATGTGAGGAAATGTCTTGCGAATAGATATGTATCCAGGATGTGTGTGTGTGTGTGTGTGTGTGTGTGTGTGTGTGTGTGTGTGTGTGTGTGTGTGTGTGTGTGTGTGTGTGTGTGTGTGAGTGTGTATGTGTGAGAGTGTGTGTGTGTGTGTGTGTGGTGTGCATGCGTGGCTATACGTGCGTAAGTGTGTGTGTATGTGTGTGTATGTGTGTGTATGTGTGTGTGTGTGTGTGTGTGTGTGTGTGTGTGTGTGTGTGTGTGCGCGCGCGCGCACGCTTGTATTTAGTCTGGACTTTTGGGGGGTTGTTGTTTGTTTAGGGGAGGGGGTGTTGGGAAGGGGAGTGTTTTGTGGGTCTTTTTTTCTTGTTTAATTGGTTTTGTTTATTCATTTGATTTTTCGATTTCTTGATTTTTCTCACTAATTGAATGGGAGTTTGAGTGAAAATTTCATTATTTGAAATGATCTTGTTTGTTAATTAATTGATTTATAATTATGTGTAACAAGTATGTGTACCATTTGACAATGTGTAGATGTTTATCTTTATGACTTATTAAGTTTGGTTGTGTTATTTTTCTTGGCTCTGTTGTTGTTCTTGTTCTTGTTGTTGTTGTCTGTCTGTTTTTCTCTTTTTTATCATCTTTGTTGGTTTGGTTATTCCTTCTCTTTTGTTTGTTTGTTTGTTTTGGTTAAGGTTTTTTGGGGGTGGGGGTGGGTATTTTTATGGTTTTCTTTTATTTTCTTGCTTTGGGGGAGGGGGGGGGTTGTTGGGGGGGGGAGCTGTTTTGAAAAGGGTTATTTCCCCTTGTTTTTTATTGTGAGACTGTATAAGTATTGGGTTATTATTATTAAGATGTATCCCTAACGGGCGGGGACTGGATGTAAAAAAGCACATGCGTGCTTATTCATTATCCTCGAAATAAAAGAATTTGTCAATTTGTCAATTCTCTCTCTCTCTCTCTCTCTCTCTCTCTCTCTCTCTCTCTCTCTCTCTCTCTCTCTCTCTCTCTCTCTCTCTCTCTTAGAAAACGAAGCCCACTTTTTGTTTGAATGCTCAATGTACTCCGATTTAGGAGATAAGTTTTTAACTGAATGTATTGATGTACCGATATCAGAGCTACTCAAAACATCAAATGGAGAACACAGTCATTATCTATCCAGATACATATTCTATTCCATGAATAGAAGGAAGAAATTGTTGTGTCATAATATGATTTAATTGATACGTGTGTCAAATAAGATATGTCTCTACACATTTTGTTTCTATCAAACTGAATTGAAATATTACAGTTTGATTTATACCGATTTTGATATATATTGTGTTATAAATGTTTACGCAGTCAAATAACATTGTTTATCTAGTTCATAGTCCAAGACTTGATCACTGTAGTCATGATTTACTTTAATCGGCTGTTGGTTTGCTTGTTTTCTGTTCTTCCATATACTATGGTACTGTATATACCAGTATGTTGATTCCCCTCCTTCCCCCAAACTCCGTGTATTGTGGCCTAAGGCCAATGTACATATTAAACACGTTCAGAGTTCAGAGTTCTCTCTCTCCCCCCCTCTCTCTCTCTCTCTCTCTCTC
>CM054162.1:9683320-9688320 GCA_028751875.1 Rapana venosa
CCCTCTCCCTCTCTCTCTCTCTCTCCTCTCTCTCTCTCTCTCTCTCTCTCTCTCTCGCTCTCTCTCTCTATCCCTGCCCACTTCTCTCTCTGTCTCTATGCCCCCCACCCCCCCCTGCTCTCTCCTCATCCCCCCTACCCCCCCCCCCCCCTCTCTCTCTCTCTATGTGCTGTAAGGAGAAAGAAAGAGATTTTTTCCCTCTTTCCGGGACAAATTGTGGAACATTCTGTCGTCTGCGTTTACATACTTATGTCTGGAATGAGGCATCGTCTGTTTGCTGATGTGAAATGAAACGCGCTTGGAGGAGGAGGAGGAGGAGGAGGAGGAGGAGCAGAGAGTGGAAGGGGGATGGGGGTAAGAAAGTGGGGAAGCGAGTGGGTGGGTGGTTGGGGTGGGGGTGGGAGGATGCTGGGGGGTCAAGATGACAATTGAAAAGAAACAAGATTTTGCGGAAGATTTTTGTGGGTACGAGGGGGTGGGGGTGGGGGGTGGTGGGGGTATTGGGAGGTGTCATTTGGTGCAGAATTGTTTTTAAAAAATGTATTTCGTATCTTGTGGTGTGGTGTGGTGTAGGGAAGTGGAGTGGAGTGTTGTGTGGTGTGGTGTGGAGTGGAGTGGAGTAGAGTGGAGTGGAGTGTGCTGTGTTGTGGAGTGGTGTAGAGTGGAGTGTGGTGTGCTGTGGTGTGCTGTGGTGTAGTGGAGTGGAGTGGACTGGAGTAGAGTAGACCCTGACTGTCCTTATGCCCACTTGGCCGAGAGAGTGGGGGATGTACTGTGGGCAAGGCATCTCCACTATAATCAAATTTGTGCCCAATTTCCGAAACAGCAGCTGCCTCCTCTGCTGTTTTGGAGGTCATCGTCGAAAACGACGGACAAAGATACAAAGAGTATGATGTAACGCAGCGTAGCGTAGTGCAGTGCATTGCAGAGTAGTGTAGTGTAATATATTGTAGTGTAGTGTAGTGTATTGCAGTCTAGTGCTGTGTTATACAGTGCAGCGTAGTGTAATGCGGTGTAGTGTAGTGCAATGAAGTACAGTGTAGTAAAGTGCAGTGCAGTGTGGTGTAGTGTAGTGTAGTGAAGTGTAATGTAGTGCAGTGTAGTGTAGTGTAGTGTAGTGTAGTGTAGTGTAGTGTAGTGTAGTGTAGTGTAGTGCAGTGTGGTGAAGTGTAGTGTAGTGTAGTGCAGTGTAGTACAGTGTTGTTCAGTTAAGTGTAGTGCAGTGAAGTGTAGTATACTGTAGTGTAGTGTAGTGTAGTGTAGTGCAGAGTAGTGCAGAGTAGTGTAGGCAGCTTAATGGTGGGCAAAAACGGTTGACTATGCAAACAATCTCACAACTGTGAACCTTGGAGCTCTAGCGGAGGAACGAAAAAAACATATAACGGAAGAAGAAGGAGAAGTAGGAGGAGGAGAAGAAGAAGAAGGAGGCGGAGGAGGAGGAGGACGAGGAGGAGAAGGAGAAGAAGAAGAAGGAGGAGGAGGAGGAGGAGAAGAAGAAGGAGGAGGTGGAGGAGGTGGAGGAGAAGGAGGAAGAGGAGGAGAAAGAGGAGGAGGAGGAAAAGGAGGAGGTGGAGAAGGAGGAGAAGGAGGAGAAGAGGGAGAAGAAGGACGAAGAGGAGGAGGAGAAGGAGGGGGAGGAGGAGAAGACGGAGAAGAAGAAGGAGGAGGAGGAGGAGGAGGAGGAGGAGGAGGAGGTGGAGGAGGAGAAGGAGAAGAAGAAGAAGAAGAAGAAGAAGAAGAAGAAGAAGAAGTATGAGTGGGTGGGGTTAATAAACTGGCAATGAACATAAATCGTTTTCCAATGGACCAGTCCAGCGACGTGGAGAGAGAGAGAGAGAGAGAGAGAGAGAGAGAGAGAGAGAGAGAGAGAGAGAGAGACAGAGACAGAGACAGAGAGACAGAGAGACAGAGAGACGAAGAGAAAGAGAGACAGAGAGATGAAGAGACAGAGAGAGAGAGACAGAGACAGACAGAGACACAGAGAGAGACAGAGAGGGGGGACAGAGACAGACAGAGAGACAGAGAGAGACAGAGAGGGGAGGGTGGGATCTGCTGCATGGGCAACAGCTTGTCCTCCCTACTTACTTACCCCTAGAGCTCAACTCCATAGTCTTACGAGACTGACGGATACCTACTTCTATGAACATAATGTATTACAGGCAAGCGGATGACTTTGTTGTTAAAGCGCGCGGTGAGTGAACAAGAGGAAAGAAAGAAACAAAATTGTACAAACGTAATAAAAAGATCAAAGATTGGAAAAGAACGAGAAAAAAAGGAAGGACGGAAAGAAAGAAAGAAAAAAAAGTGAAACAAAAGAAACAGAGATAGAAAGAAGAAATGGAAGAAAGAAAGAAAGAAACAAAGAAGGAAAGAAAACGTGAAAGACAAAGAGAAACAAAGAACGATAGAACAAAAAAAAGAGGTTAAAAGAATTCGTTTATTTCGAAGATAATGGAATAAACACTCATGTACCTTTTCACAACCAATCCCCGTGTGTATGCAGTTGTGTAATTGTTTTTTGTAAATGTAAGAAAGAGAGAAACAGAAAATCACAGAAAAAATGGAAGAGAGCAAGAGAGAAGGACAGAAAAAAATGAAAGAGAAAAAGAAAAAGAGACAAGGGCAGAAATAATGGAAGAAAGAGAGGAACAGAGAAAGACAGAAAAAATGGAAGAAAGAGAACACTGAACACTGAAAAGTTGTATTGTACTTCGGCCTTAGGCCACTATACAAAACACGTTTCGGGCAGGGGGTAGGTATAGATCACAGCATCAAACGTTATATCCATTTGGCATTCCCACTTCTGCAAGGATACAGAATTACGCTTAATGTCTTCTAGTTATCATCATCTCCATCATCTTCTGGAAGAAAGAGAGAAACAGAGAAAGACAGAAAAAATGGAAGAAAGAGAGAAATAGAGAAAGACAGAATAAATCTTAAGAAAGAAACACAGAAGAAAATTAAAAATTGGAAGAGAAAAAGAGAAAGAGAGAAAGACAAAAAGAAAATGGAAGAAAAGGAGAAACAGAGAAACAAAGAAGAAATGGAAGAGAAAGAGAGAAACGTAAAAGCACAGAAAAATGGAAGACAGAAACAGAGAAGGACAGAAACAATGGAAGATATAAAGAAACAGAGAAGGACAGAAACAATGGAAGATAAAGAGAAACAGAGAAAGACAGAAAAAATGGAAGATAAAGAGAAACAGAGAAAGACAGAAAAAATGGAAGATAAAGAGAAACAGAGAAAGACAGAAAAAATGGAAGATAAAGAGAAACAGAGAAAGACAGAAAAAATGGAAGAAAAGAGAGAAACAGAGAAGGACAGAAAAAGAAATGGAAGACAGAAAGAAACAGAGAAAAAAGTAAGACAAAAAAAGTGGAAGAAAGAGAGAAACACAAAAGCACAGAAAAATGGAAGATAGAAACAGAGAAGAAAAGAAAATAATAGATGGAAAGCAAGAAACAGAAGAAAAGAAAAAAATAAAGAAAGAGAGAAACAGAGAAAGACAGAAAAAAAATGGAAGAAAAAGAGAGAAACAGAGAAAGACAGAAAAAATGGAAGAGAAAGAGAGAAACAGAGAAAGAAAAGAAAAAAATAAAGAAAGAGAGAAACAGAGAAAGACAGAAAAAATGGAAGAGAAAAGAGAGAAAGAGAGAAGGGAAGAAAAAAATGGAAGAAAAGAAAGGAACAGAAGTAAAAGAAAAAGAAATGGAAGACAGAAAGAAAAAGAGGAGAGTAACAAATGCAAGAAAAAGAGAGAGAGAAACAAAAGAAGGACGAAAATAATGGACGAGAAGAAAGAGAAACAGAAAGGAAAGAAAAATAGAAGAAAGAAACAGAAAATGGAAAGAAAACACTTGTAAAAAAGCAAATAAGTAACAAAAAACACAAAAAGAAAGAAACATTGTATAAAAAGGGAAAAATAAAATGAAAAAAAGCCAGTTCCCCCAAACACACACACACACACACACACACACACACACACACACACACCACCAAAACAAAACAAAGCCTCCCACACAACAAGACATAGAGGCAGATAAACAGATAATATTTAAAAGAACAAAAAACAAACAAAACCACCCCAAAAACAAAAGCATTGCACTAACCATAACATAAAATCAATCACAATCTATATCGACCCCTTTCAACGTCAAACGCGAAACCCCTTACACAACAGAACCAGGGCCAGCTTGAAGAGGCCATAAGTACGAGGTAACGATTGGGTCAAGATGCTTGCTGGCCACGTCCACTCAAGTGCAATGGCTTAGGCTCTAGTGTATAAGGCTTCTTCCCCCAGTAATCTAAGGTCGTGGCCTCAATTTGCCGCCAAACTATCTACCCCGAGACACTTCACGATCCCAGCACCCCCCCCCCCCCCACCCACCCCCTTTGAAAATATCACTAGTCTGACCTTATCGTCCCCTTTCGTTGAAATCTTCGAACGACACGATAAAGCGAGGACACATGTGGGAAAACATACTTACACACACATACATACACACGCACGCGCAAATGCACGCACACACACACACACACATACACACACACGCACGCACACACACACGCACGCACACAGACACGCACACCTACGCACGAACGCACGTGCACACATACACGCACACATACATGCACGCGCGCACGCACGCACGCACGCATACGCACACACACTGTCTCTGTCTCTGTGTCTGTCTTTGGCTGTCAGTCTGTATGCATGTATGTCTCTGTCTGTCTGTCTGTCAGCCTGTCTGTCTGTCTGTATCTCTCTCTGTCTCTCTCTCTCTCTCTCTCTCTCTCTCTCTCTCTCTCTCTCTCTGTCTCTCCCTGTCTCTCTCTGTCTCTCTCTCTCTCTCTCTCTCTCTCCCTGTTTTCTCCCCCTCTATCTCCCACCCACCACACCCCTCGAACAATCCACCACCGGTGTTCCCCGATAGCACAAAGGTACCAATCAGTGACCCTCATACACACACACACACACACACACACACACACACACACAC
>CM054162.1:9703320-9705820 GCA_028751875.1 Rapana venosa
TTCTCTTTAATACCACAGGGGGAGGGGGTCTTAGGGGGTATAACGGGTTAAATGGACGTAAATAAATTCTGATTTGATTAGGGATAATTATCCTGAGGGGATTTCTTGGGGATGAATATTTTTTGTCTTTTTTTTTATTTAGGATTTACCATGCTTCAATGGCGCGAAGATCGCAAGTTTCAAGATAGGATTTTCCCCCTTTTCTATCCCTCTCTTTGTTTCTGCCTTGTTCCTTCTCTTCCTGACACCTCCTTCTTGTCTATTTTCTACCTTCTTGGTCCATTCTCCTGCCTTTTTTCACCAGAAAGACTTAAAAAGATAACAGTTTTTTTCTCTCCCACATCGAAGTCGGATGCGCTAGGCCTGACTCGTCAGACGCTAAAATGACAGTTTTGCTCTGAAGACAGACACAAAAAAACAGTTGCTGTCTAAGCATTCGACGACGACGACGAAGAAGAAGAAACATGATGATAGAGTCTCCCGTCGGATCGACGGATGAGTAGGCAGGCAGGCTTATCTGTCAGAATGTATCCTCATATGGGAGAAGAGGCCGATTCTGGATGCACAGCACTTCCCACAGGTGTTGCAAGGGAAAACGTCTCCAGAAGTTGAGCCCTGCTTCCTTCGCTCATGCTTCTCCTTAATGGCCAGCGTTCTCTTGTTTTCAAACGTCTTTATGCCACTGGAGCACAGCATCCTCCAGCGAGAACAATCAAGGGCATCAGTTTCCCAGGTAGCGATGTCTATGTCACAGGCTTTAAGGTTTGTCTTAAGGTGTCTTGAAGCGCTTGTAGGGTCTTCCAAGTTTTCGGAGGCCTTCCTTCGCTGGCCATACAATAGCATCCTTGGGATCTGCTGTCTGTCATTCGGACAACGTGTCCTGTCCAGCGTAAGCTTGGTACTTGATCAGTAGGCTTTCGATGCTGGGCAGGCTGCTCTTCTCTAGGACCTGGAGGTTGGAGACCCTGTCTTGCCACTTTATTCCGAGGATCTTTCGTAGGCATCTCTGGTGAAACTGCTCAAGCTGTTGAATGTGACGGCAGTACGTCGTCCATGTTTCACAGCAGTACAACAAGGTGGTCAGCACGACAGCTCTGTAAGTTTTGATTTTGGTGCTGAGCCTGATGCCTTTGTTGTTCCACAGCCTGTTGTTGTCGATGACGACGAAGAAACATTTGTTTCTATAAAGTAATATATTGAGTTCGTCTTGACTTCATAACGTTTCTTTTTTCAATCAATGAGACAGCTTTGTGTATGTCAGGGTTTATCTTGGTTTGGTTTAATTAATACTTGGCATTGACCTTTGAGGTGGCTTTCAACTTTTCGTGGCTACTTTCACTGGCGTTTCTGATCTAGAGTTGATTTGCTGTTTGTGTGTTTGTTTTATTTCGTTGTTGGAAGGTGGGTTTTTTTATATTTTTAAATGAGGATGTTCTGTTCTTTTTTGCTGCTTGTTGTATGTTTGTGTGTGTATGTGTGTGTGCGCGCGCGCGTCTGTATGGGTGTATGGGTGTATGTATGTATGTCTATGCATGTGTGTGTGCGTGCGTGTGTGTTTGGATGTATGTATGTATGTATGTATGTATGTATACATGTATGTATGTATGTGTGTGTGGATGGATGAGTGTGTGTGTATCCATGTATGCATGTATGTGTGTATGGATGGATGTATGTGTGTATAAATGTATATATGTGTGTATGTATGTATGCATGGATGGATGGATGGATGGATATATGATTGTATGCATGCATGCATGGATGGATAGATGGTTGGATGATGCACGTACGTATGTATGGATGTATGGGTGGATATATGTATGCATGCATGCATGGATGGATGGTTGGATGATGTATGTATGTATGTACGGATGGATGGGTGATGTATGAATGAATGAATAAATGAATGAATGAATGAATGTATGTATGTGTGTGTGTATGGATAGATGGATGGATGGATGGATGGATGGATGGATGGATGTTTGCTCTGACCACTGAGCTATCTGGTCTGCCAGAGGAAAGAGAGAAGAGAGAGAGGGGGGAGGGGGGGAGAGAGAGAAGGGAGGGAGCGAGGAAGAGAGAGAGAGAGAGAGAGAGAGGAGAGAGAGAGAGAGAGAGAGAAAGAGAGAGAGAAAAAGAGAAAGAGATAGAGAGAGAGAAAGAGAGAGAGAGGAGGGAGAAAGAGAGAGAGAGGGGGAAAGAGAGAGAGAGAGAGATAGAGAGAAAGAGAGAAAGAGAGAGAAAGAGAGAGACTCCATAATCTTCTTAATAATCTTCTGTATGTATGTATGTACGGATGGATGGGTGATGTATGAATGAATGGATGAATGTATGTATGTGTGTGTGTATGGATAGATGGATGGATGGATGGATGGATGGATGGATGGATGGATGTTTGCTCTGACCACTGAGCTATCTGGTCTGCCAAATCATCTCAGTGGTTGTATTATTTTTCAAACTTGTTTAAATCTGATGGAGCCTGTCCTTTTTCACGTCATGAGAT
>CM054162.1:9710820-9720820 GCA_028751875.1 Rapana venosa
CCAGAAAGTCTTAAAAGATAACATTTCTCTCTCGTGCCGAAATCGGACGCGCTGGGCCTGATTTGTCAGGCGCTTAACGGCATTTCAGCTCATTTTTGCTCATATCGTAGACACACATATTTGCCGCCTGAGCATTTGACGAGGAAGAGGAAGAAGACTTGTGTTTAAAGTATCGTCTACTGTTTGACTATGTTCAGCTAAGGAGAAGGCATGCCAACTTAGACAGAAGCTCTGTTAAAGCGAGGAAGGAGGAAAGGAGAAGAATGTGACTGAAGAAGCCAATACTGACTTGTGACGCTCCCCCAGCAAATGAGTCGCTGTGCACCAGACCCACTGTTCAGCTAGGAGCCTTTTGACGCAGGTGGGGGTTAGAATTTTGAGATTTGTATTGATTATAAACTATAGCCATTATTGTACATTGTAGCGCTTTGATTTGTTGCTTTACAAGATTCAGCGCTATATAAATTCCATACATTATTATTATTATTATTATTATTATTATTATTATTATTATTATTATTAATTATTATTATTATTGAAATATCAAGACGTTGTTTTGTTTCCTTTTGCTTTAAAACGTGTTTTAAAAATACCCAAGCCCTCATTCTGACCATCTGTCAGGATGCTAAACATGTGTAGGAGTGGAATGGATCCAAGCGCTTTGAGTTGTCTTTTACAAGATATAGCACTATATAAATTCCATGTGTATTTACTATAATAATAATAAAAATAATAATAATAATAATAATAATAATAATAATAATAATAATGATAATAATAATAATAATGATAATAATAATAATACGATTATTATTATTATTATCATCATTATCATCATGATGATTATTATTATTATTATTATCATCGTCATCACCATCACCATCATCATCATCATCATCATCATTATCGTCATCATCATCATCATCATCATCATCATTATTAAACGTGTTATTTTCTCATTTGGTCACATCCTGCACTCTATCATTTCAATTTCTTACAGCTCTTCATAGAATTGTCCGATTTTCAATCCGCTTTTTGCATTGAAGAGCCGTTTTATTGCAAATTGATAACGTGTCATAACTGAAAAATGACCTCTGCTGCTACGCGACTCATTTTGCTGTGGAGCGTCATACTTAGTTTCCGATAGGATCGTGTGGTCAGACAGCTGTGATACTAGCTCCTTTACGTTTGTTGATGGAATTATCTTGAAGCTGGAAGTGACATCTTTGGTGTGAAGTGGAATTATCTTACAGTTGGAATTGACATCTTTGGTGTGAAGTGGAATTATCTTACAGTTGGAATTGACATCTTTGGTGTGAAGTGGAATTATCCTAAAGCTGGAATTGACATCTTTGGTGTGAAGTGGAATTATCTTTCAGCTGGAATTGACATCTTTGGTGTGAAGTGGAATTATCTTGGAGTTGGAAGTGGCATCTTTGGTGTGAAGTGGAATTATCCTAAAGCTGGCTTGGAGATACATCTTTGGTGTGAACTAGAGTGATTTTGACGTAATGTTAGAGGTGACATTTTTTATGTGAGATGGAATTATCTTGGAGTTGGAAGTGGCAATTTTGGTGTGAAGTGGAATTATCTTACAGCTGGAATTGACATCTTTGGTGTGAAGTGGAATTATCTTGGAGTTGGAAGTGGCATCTTTGGTGTGAAGTGGAATTATCTTACAGTTGGAATTGACATCTTTGGTGTGAAGTGGAATTATCCTAAAGCTGGCTTGGAGATATATCTTTGGTGTGAGCTAGAGTGATTTTGACGTAATGTTAGAGGTGACATTTTTTATGTGAGATGGAATTATCTTGGAGTTGGAAGTGGCATTTTGGTGTGAAGTGGAATTATCTTTCAGCTGGAATTGACATCTTTGGTGTGAAGTGGAATTATCTTGGAGTTGGAAGTGGCATCTTTGGTGTGAAGTGGAATTATCTTTCAGCTGGAATTGACATCCTTGGTGTGAAGTGGAATTATCTTGGAGTTGGAAGTGACATCTTTGGTGTGAAGTGGAATTATCTTGGAGTCGGAAGTGACATCTTTGGTGTGAAGTGGAATTATCTTATAGCTGGAATTGACATCTTTGGTGTGAAGTGGAATTATCTTGAAGTTGGATATGACATCTTTGGTGTGAAGTGGAATTATCTTGGAGTTGGAAGTGGCATCTTTGGTGTGAAGTGGAAATATCCTAAAGCTGGCTTGGAGATATATCTTTGGTGTGAACTAGAGTGATTTTGACGTAATATCAGAGGTGACATTTTTTATGTGAGATGGAATTATCTTGGAATTGGAAGTGGTATCTTTGGTTTGAAGTGGAAATATCCTAAAGCTGGCTTGGAGATATATCTTTGGTGTGAACTAGAGTGATTTTGACGTAATATCAGAGGTGACATTTTTTATGTGAGATGGAATTATCTTGGAGTTGGAAGTGGCATCTTTGGTGTGAAGTGGAAATATCCTAAAGCTGGCTTGGAGATATATCTTTGGTGTGAACTAGAGTGATTTTGACGTAATATCAGAGGTGACATTTTTTATGTGAGATGGAATTATCTTGGAGTTGGAAGTGACATCTTTGGTGTGAAGAGGAATTATCTTTCAGCTGGAAGTGACATATGTGGTGTGAAGTGGAATTATCTTACAGCTGGGAGTGACATCCTTGGTGTGAAGTGGAATTATCTTACAGCTGGAAGTGACATCCTTGGTGTGAAGTGGAAGTATCTTACAGCTGGCTGGGGGATAATAATTATCTTTGGTGAGAAATAGACGTCGACGTTCGAGGTAACATCTTTGGTGTGAAACAATGAAATTATCTTGAAGTTGGAAGTGACATCTTTTGTGTGAAAAAGAATTAGCGTGAAGTTGAAAGTGATATATTTGGTGTGAAAAAGAAATATCTTGAAATTGAAAGGGACATCTTTGGTGTGAACTACAATTACCTTAAACTTTAAAGTTACATAATGGTTATCTGGTGTGAAGTAGAAATATACTGAAGATGAAATCGACATCTTTGGTGTAAAATGGATAAATCTTGAAATAAGAAGTGACAATTCTGGTGTAAAATGGAATGGTCTTGAAGTTTGAATCGACATCACTGATGTAAAATGGAATTATCTTGTTAAATAATCCATCTTTGGTGTGAACTAGAATTATCTTGAAGCTGGGGGTGACATTTTGGATGTGATGAAATAAAATCATCGTGAAGTCGAATGCCCCATCATTAATAGGAACTGGACTTATTTTGAAGTTGAAAAAGATTTCTTTGGTGTGAACTACAATTACATTGACGCTGGGAGCGACAGCATTAATGTGAAATAGATTTATCTTGTTAAAGTTGCGTGTGACATCGTAGGTGTGAAACAACATTATCTTGACGTTAGAAGTGACATGGTTGGTGTGAAATAGAATCAGAGTTTAGTTAAAAATGATATCTTGGGTGTGGACTATATTTTTTTTAAAGTTTGAAGTTGTAGAATGATTATCTGGTGTGAAATAGAATTATCTTTTGAAGACGGAGTTGACATCTTTGGTATAACATGGAATTATCTTGAAGTTAAAACCGACATCTTTTGGTGTGAAATAGAATGAGCTTCAAGTTGAAAGGGACAACTGTTGCGTGAAACCGTTACGTGAAGACTGGATTGTTGTCCTTAGTTGAAGAAAATCGTCTGCAGAGAACAGCGAATAAATCAAACTTCATTTCTGAGTCAACTTGTGCTGGTGTATCCTGTATAGTGTATACCACTTTAAGTCACGGCTGATTTATCTACGTGACATTTTGGGCTGCTCACCCTGGGGGGTGAGCGCGTCGCCACAAGAGCAGCGCCACCCATTTTTGTTAGCTTCTCCTCTCTGCATTTGTGTTTCTTTCCTTATCATAGCAGCTTTTATGCTACAGAATTTTTTTTCTCAGAGACAACACTTTTGTTGCCGTGGGTTCTTTCACGTGTGCTAGATACTTGTTGCACGCGGCACCTCAGTTTATCGTCTCATACGAAAGACTAACATCCACAACACAACTCAGAGTGGCGACAGTTCGCACAAAGCCACCACTTTTGGCTTTTCAGTAAGCTTCTACGTCATGGATGTTTTGTAAGATGAAGAGAAGACGATTTGCGAGATGCAAGAAAATTGCACGAGAAGTTATATGCTTCGAAGAAATTCAAGAAAATGATTGCGGGAGAGAATTCGCAGAAGGAGGCATTCAGTAAGACGTCATACGAATGGAAGTAAGAGATAATGCGAAGAAGAAATTGGGAGAAGAAGAATTGCAAGAAGAAGAATTGGAAGAAGAAGAAGAATTGCGAAGAAGAAGATGCGAAGAAGAAGAAGCGAAGAAGAAGAAGAAGAAGAAGAATTGGAAGAAGAAGAATGCGAAGAAGAAGAATGAAGAAGAATGCAGAAGAAGAAGAATTGCGAAGAAGAAGAATTGAAGAAAAGAAGAAGAAGAAATGCGAAGAAGAAGAATGCGAAGAAGAAGAAGAAGAAATTGCGAAGAAGAGAATAAGCGAAGAAGCGAAGAAAGAATTGCGAAGAAGAAGAAGAATTGCAAAAAAGAAAGGATGGAAGAAAAGATTGCGAAGAAGAATTGCGAAAAAGAGATTAGCAGAAGAAGAAGAAGAATTGCAAAGAAGAAGAAGAATGAAAGAAGAAGAAGGAAGAAGAATTGCGAAGAAAAGAATTGCGAAGAAGAATGAAGAAGAATTGCAAGAAGAAGAAGAAGAAGAATTGCGAAGAAGGGAAGAAGAAGAATTGCAAGAAGAAGAAGAAGATTGCGAAGAAGAAGAAGAAGAATTGCGAAGAAGAAGAATTGCGAAGAAGAAGAATTGCGAAGAAGAAGAAGAATTGCGAAGAAGAAGAATGGAAGAAGAAGAATTGCGAAGAAGAAGAAGAATTGCGAAGAAGAAGAAGAATTGGCGAAGAGAAGAATTGCGAAGAAGAAGAAGAAGGAAGAAGAAGCGAAGAAGAAGAAGAAGAAGAGAAGAAGAAGAAGAAGGAAGAACAAAGAAACAAGAAGAAGAGAACAAGAACAAGAACAAGAAGAAGAAGAAGAATTGCGACGAAGAAGAAGAAGAAGAAGAATTGCAAAGAAGAAGAAGAATTGGGAAGAAGAAGAAGAATTGCGAAGAAGAAGAAGAATTGCGAAGAAGAAGAAGAAGAAGAAGAAGAACAAGAAGAAGAAGAAGAAGAAAAAACTTACACCGTTCATGTGTCTAGAACTATGTAGTCTAACACCCTCTTAAATAAGGGGACGGGATAGCTCAGTGGTCAGAGCACTCGCTTTCCCCAAGGTAAAGTTAAACAGCATTGAGCGTGGTTAATAATTGGATGGATGACCGTTTGCGCGCCTTGGCTTCAGTACAGTTCCCCCAGTTCACCCAGGTGTGAATGAGTACCTGCCTCTTAAGGGTCAGGGAAGGTAAAGCAGCGAGGGAGAGGAGATGGGCGCCGCCCTCAATACGCTGGCCCCTGGAGAAGCTGAGGTCTCTAATGCCTGACTCCCTAACCACCACATAGGTTATGGCAACAGCACTATTACCAATATGTGGTAAGGATCACCAAGAAAAGAGATGATGTAGTTACTATAAGGGGAATATTCCCAGTGAAGTGGGATCATACGCGTGCGCGCGCGCGCACACATTCACAAACACCGCATGCGCGCGCGCACGTGTGCATGCACGCGCATACACACACACACGCACACGCACACACACACACACACACGCGCAAGCACGGAGCCACATGGACACACACACACACAGACACAGACACACACACACACACACACACACACACACGCGCGCGCGCACAAGCACACACACACAGACAAAAAGAGAAAATTAATAGATGAATTTTATTTAGATAGGGTAATACAATCAGCAACATTTCCATGGGTTTTTTCTGAAAGAGAGCAAGAGAGAGAGAGAGAGACAGAGAGAGAGAGAGAGAGAGAGAGAGGAGAGAGAGAGAGAGAAGACAGAGACAGAGACAGAGAAGCAGGTACACAGACAAAGACAGACAGACAGACAGAGCAACTATCTTCTCTCTCTCTCTCTCTCTCTCTCGCTCTCTCTCTCTCTCTCTCTCACTCTCTCTCTCTCTCTCTCTCTCTCTCTCTCTCTCTCTCTCTCTATCTCAAAGAGAGACAAACAGAAAAAGAGATATAACATCAGAAAACACATTTGAAAGGGTGCTACATCTTAAACTAACTTCTTCACTAATTGCACGAAACATTCGGACAAAATACCTCCTTGTTTGAGCTTCTTCTTTTTTTCTTTCTTTTTTTTTGGGGGGGGTGTCTACATCTGTGGGCTTTAAGAAACATTTTTCTAGATAATTTGCTGCTTCTTCTGCCATTAGGAATGCTGCATAGGTTTTTGATCGAATTAGGCCATGGCACACCATTCATGCTATTGAATCAAAGGATTTTTGAAGTGTCGGTGTTATATATATATATATATATATATATATATTATATATATATATATATATATATATATATATATATATATATATATATATATATGACAAAGGAAGAAATCAAACAATTTGTTCAGTTGGGATTTCTAACGTTTCGGTTTATAAACCTTCCTCACAGAGATTATCTGCGAGACTAAAGACAAACCCAACCACAGCCACTCTAGCAACCGCAGGAAGGGGAACTTCTACAGACATCCAGACAGACAGACACATACTGGGTTTCCTTCCTCCCTAACTGCCCCAGGGCTCTCCCAAGCTGAGATGTTTGGCGTACGCCATCTTTTTTCCCCACCAGCAGTTGAGGCAGCCGAAATCCGACTTCGGGAGATAGAGTTGGGAATTGAACCTACCACTGTTGCCAGGACAACCAGGAGATACCTCTCTTGCTCTTTCTGATGTTTAACTGTCATGGATTCTGTTGACATGCACAGGGCTTCAAACACACGGGTCTAACTGGTTGTAGGTCTGCTCTGAAAGACTTGTCATTCAGTGTGATTTTCCCGTCAAATTGTGAAGAAGGGACAAAGGCTGGGGATCAAACCCAGAACCTCACAGTTTACTTGTTAGGCAGGTGGAGGCTTAGCCTGCCTGAGACATTCGTTAGTGGTTATATACAGCGTCCTCTCATTATTTTGGGCAAAATAAAGGTACTAAATGTACTTTAAAAAAACGTTCTGATGTAACCCTTTTGCCTTAAAAACGTTCATACAATCCATCAAAATGTCTGATTTTAATCATGGTTAGCATATCTCTAATAATTCTAAACAAAACAAAAGTACTCAATATGATGGAAGTCATTTGAATAGCTGTAACACTTCTGGGCTTGATACAGATTGTTGTGTGTGCAGAACTTATAAAACACTCTGAAGAAGCAGTAATCGACATCCTCTCTGCCATCTGCAACAAAAACAGAACACAACTGGTGCATAAGGTAGCGGTCTACTCTTGGGATTAAATCACTACTCATCACCACCTTACCAGGAACAAAAACGCCCCAAATTTCTAGAACTATAGTACTTGTAATGTTATCACCTGTGTCAGTTAAGTAATCGTCAAGATCGTTCTATGCTTTAGCTGAAGAATAGGCTGAAAAAGGATAAAATATGATTATGTACTATCTTCCAAATCTTTAGTCTAGAAACCCTTTGTCAAACATCTTCATTGACTTCGAGAAAGCGTTTGACCGGATCTAGCAGGTAGCACAAAGGATCACCTTGAAAATAAAATTAAAATTCAGAAGAAACAGACGGATACCATAGTAAAGTTACCTTCAAAGAACTCGTGCAATACTCACACAATACGAAAGTGGTTCCATACTTAAATTGGGGTTCGTCAGGGTTGCCTTCTATCTCTCACACTTTTTCAAAGTGTTTTTCAAACGCGTGTGCCCATGAAGATGACATCAACACAGGGTTAGGTAAATAAACAGCAACGTCAGCTTTTACTTTGCTGACGATACTGATGGCTTGACAAGCGACGAAGTTTCTTAAAAGATTAGAGGAAAAACAGCAAGGTATGGTTCGAAAAAGTAACTCAAGCGACTGCCAGGTACAACTGGATCCCAATCCTGACATAACGATCCATGGGAGGAAGCTAGGAACTGTTTACCTTCACCTCAACCTATCCCGTAGTCTTGTGGACCATTGAGGCACCTCTGGGGATTTTGCTACCAGCTTCTTCTGGGACTGCTATGAGCTCATAAATCTAATATCTATCACGGCATTCAAATCTGAAAAAAGCAAATGTCCAGACTGACTCCTGTATGAGAGATAAGACCAACTCTATTAAGCATAGACCCCTTGTCTACAGTGGTACAAAACGCTTGCTGGAAGCACTTCAGAGAGAAGATAGATGATTCTGGCTATTGTCTTTATAATGGCTGTACAAGCAATGTGACAGATTTTCAAAATCCGTTTATTTCTAACAAAGTCTGTGGTTGGTATAATCGCAGAAATATGTTTTCTCTTATGTATACAGATTTAAACTAAATGCTTTCAGGACAAAATACGTGAAAGATGTAAAGTGTATTAATTTTGTGGAGAAAGGATTGTGTGTAGTCATGTTATTTTTGACTGTAGTCATTCAAAAGCATGTTTACCTGCTGTAACAAGTTTGCCACTGGATCAGACTGTCTGAACCATCCTTACTGCTGGACATTGTGTTAGGATCGATAAGAAGTCCGATAATTCAGTTTTTGTAGTATGTTAATGTTAGTTTTCATTCAGTACTGTTATCTGACATTTTTCTGTTATTGTGTGCGCTCCCTTGTTTAGATTATTTTTTTCCCGTCTTTAATCATTCAATGTGAATAGACGTTAAACACGATATATCCAGCCGTATATTGGATCTTCTTGTCTGCTTGTGACAGAATCATGGGCACTGGCAGTGGGTTTCAGCTACCCAGGTCATGAACAGGAGATGTCATTTCTAGAGTCTCAACATTCCATACACTGAGAACACAACCTCCATCACCAGCTAAGACATATTACTAACAAATAAAAAGGAAGAAGGAGAAAGCTAAGAAGAAGACGTAGTAGTAGTAGTAGTAGTAGCAGCAGCAGCAGCAGCAGCAGCAGCAGCAGCAGCAGCAGCAGCAGCAGCAGCTAGAAGAAGAAGAAAAAGAAGAAGAAGAAGAAAAAGAAGAAGAAGAAGAAGAAAAAAAAAGAAGAAAGAAGAAGAAGAAGAAGAAGATCATGGGAAAAAGAAAAGAAGAAGGGAAAAGGGAAGAAGGAAAGAAATATCTTTTACACAGAAAGAAAGAAAGATAAGAACAAACACCATCTACACACACACACACACACACAACATACACACACACACACACACACACTCACACACACATAGATAGAGAGATAGACAGACAAACACATAGACAGATAGAAGAAAAAGAAAAGAAGGAAGAAAAACTCATTTAAAAGTTAGAGAAGCAGAAATATCAACAGGAGTACTTTAATTGCAGGAAGCTCTCGTGTGCGTGACTAACACACCCCACACACACACACACACACACACACACACACACACACACACACACACACACACACACACACACGCACGCACGACGCACGCACGCACGCACACAACACACATACACATACACGCACATACACACACACACACGCACACAACATACACACATACACACACACACACACTCACACACAACACACACACACACACACACACACACACACACACACCCCCTGCGCGCGCGGCCGCAAACACGCACACGCCACACGCCCGAACGCCTACTAGAATCACAGTTAAAATTGTTTTAGCTGACGTTTTAAACTTTAGCAGCTAGTTATTCTCTCTCTCTCTCTCTCTCTCTCTCCTCTCTCCCCTCTCTCTCTCTCTCTCTCTCACTCTCTCTCTCTCTCTCTCTCTCTCTCCCTCTCTCTCTCTCTCTCTCGATTTCTCTCTATTTCTCGCTGTTGTTTGTTTGTTATATTTTGGTAGCCTCTAAGTAATCTAAGTGGCAGATGGAAAAAAAAAACCCGTATGTAAATGTTTATCTGTAACC
>CM054162.1:9733320-9735820 GCA_028751875.1 Rapana venosa
TCTTTCTTTCTTTTTTCTTTTCTTTGTTTCTTTTTTAATTCTTCAATTTATTCAAATATATTGTTCTTTCTTCTCAGAGGTATTTGAACTTCCTTGTTGTTAGTTTGCCTGTCACTGTTATGTGTGTCACGTTTGTCTGAGTTGAGAGAGCGAGAAAGAAAACCTATACACTTCCAGTCTTTGGATTTTGATGTTTTGTAATAGTATTATGTTCTTGTACGATGTGAGCTTAAATCAAAAAAGCTTTCGGCTTTCGGCGAGTTTTTATTATGATCATAATTTATCTTGCCTTGCTTTGTTGTTTTTCGTTGCTCAATTTGTCTCTGTCTGTGTCTGTTGTCTGTCTTGTCGTCTTCTCTTCTCTCTTTCTCTCTCTTCTCTTCTCTCTCTCTTATTTTATATATATTATATTATATATATATACAAGTGGAGAAGGGGGGAGGGTACACACACACTAGTTAGTCTTAGTCTCTCTTTGTGCCGATTCTGTCTCCTCTCTCTCTCTCTCTCTCTCTTCTCTCTCTCTCTCTCTCTCTTCTCATCTTCTATCCTTTGATTTGTCTCATTGCCACTGTAAGTTTCACCTCTGTTTCTGTCTCCGTCTGTCTTCTTTCCTGTCTCTGCTCTCTGTCTGTCTGTCTCTCTCTCTGTCACTCGCTGTTTCTCTCTTCCTTTGTCTCTGTCTCTCTGTCTCTTTGGCTCAGTTTCTGCCTCTCTGCCTGTCTGTCTCTCTGTCCTTCTCTCTCTCTCTCTCTCTGCCTGTGTCTGTGTCTGTCTCTGTTCTCTGTCTTTCTCTTACCCTTCTTCTCTCCTCTCTCTCTCTCTCTCTCTCTCTCTCTCTCTCTCTCTCTCTCTCTCTCTCTCTCTCTCTCTCTCTCTCTCTCTCTCTCTCTCTGATGTCAGAGTTTTAACATCATCGTAGATAATATCAGAACAAAAAAAATCTCATTATAATTCTCTTAGCGCCTCCAGCTTTCAAGGCTTATCAGAACGTTAGCTGCTGTGTTTTCCCGCCAGTTTGTATCGCTCATTCGTTTCATCATGCAGTCATTGTTCTTGTTTATTTCTTTAGTCCTTCTTTCCATTATCGCTTCGTGTGAGTCTTGTTTCGGTATTTCTTCCTTTCTGTTTTGTTGAACTGTTTTGTACTTCTTTTTTTCTGTCGATTTTTGCTTTTGTTTTGTCGTTTGTAATCTTGTGTGTTCCTTTTTTTGTTTTTTCTTTCGTTTGATTGTTTCTGGTAAGTTTTTTTTCTGAATTTCTTGGTGGTTTATTTCTGTTTTTTCCCTTGTTTTTTAATCTTTTTCTTTTATTTCTTTGTTTCTTTCTTTTGTTTGTTTCTTTGTTTCTTTCTGGTTTTTTCTTTTCTTTCTATTTTCCACTTCTATCCTTCCTTTCTTTTTATCCCTAATTTCTTTTCCCTCCCTCCTTTTTTCTCTTTCTTAAAAAAAAACAACTTTCTCTAATTTCTTTCTTTTCTGTTCTTCCTTCCTTCCTTTTTTCTTTCTTCTTTGCTTTCTTTCTTCCTTCCTTCCTTCCTCCTCCTTCCTTCCATCAATCCATTCTTTCTTTCTTCCTTCCTTTCTTCCTTCCTTCTTCTCTTCCTTCCTTTCTTTCTTACGTTTTTTTCTGGGCTGTTAGGGAAAAGAGACTGGTAGCACTTAGGACTTTTGAAACATCCTAACAGTGTTACATTCTGTAACGATGCGAGATTAAACAGGTTTTGGAATCTGTCACAATACATCTTGTCTATCTTGTGTTCTTTTTATTTCCTTGTTGCTGCTGTTGCTGTTATTGGTCTGTCTCTTTGTTTAGGTCTACTTTCCTGTCTCTCTGTTTGCTTCTTTGTCTATGAGTGTGTGTGTGTGTGTGTGTGTGTGTGTGTGTGTGTGTTGTGTGTGTGTGATTCTGTCTCTGACTTACTTCTCTCTCTCTCTCTCTCTCTCTCTCTCTCTCTCTCTCTCTCTCTATTTAGTATTATCCCTCACACACACACACACACCACACACACTCACTCACTCACTCACACACACATACACACACACACACACACACACACACACACACACACACACACACACACACACACACACACTCACTCACTCACTCACTCACTCACATTCTCACCCTCAATGACTGTATAGGATTAGATTCTTCTTTTGTTTTGTTTCTTGTTTTTATTGTGTGAATATATGAGTATTGAGTTTATTTCATTATCATGACATATAATTTGAAAACGAGTTTAATCAAAAATGAGTGTTGATGGTGATCGTGTACTATTTTGGGAATTATAAATTGGATATTATCTTTGAAATACACACACACACACTCTGTCTCTGTATCTGTCTCTGTCTCTGTCTCTGTCTCTCTCACCTTTTATCGTTTTGCTTATAGTTATGGTGTATCCTGATGAAGGATTCATATTTTATATTTTCAATACTTATTGGACTTGTCCTCTGCACTTAAGTCTTAACGAGTGCCCTATTTAATATCTTATTGT
>CM054162.1:9748320-9760820 GCA_028751875.1 Rapana venosa
AATGGGCACCTGCCCTCTTTAGGGTCAGGGAAGGTAAAGCAGCGAGGGAGAGGAAATGGGCGCCGCCCTTAATATACTGGCCCTAGAGAAGTTGAGGTCTCTGACGCCTCGCTCCCCTAAAACCATATAGGTTATGGGACACCTTTCCTTTACCTTTAACCCGCTCTAGGGTTACCAACCATTTACGGCAGCATACACATGCGCACAGTGCACGTGTACTGGGAAAGAGGGGCTCTCTCCTTTAACATATGGACAGTGTGAAGTTTTCCAGGTGTGATATAAACGGTCAAACCAAGTCCTATCTTGTTGTTCAAAGCCCCACTGACCTAAGAGGTTGTTTGATTTTATATCATTTTATGTGTGGTTGATGTGGATTTTCCCCACAACGCGATGCCCGTCCTGGGTTGACCCTTATGGTTGGCTAGGGCGTTGATACAAGGAACGACAGTGGAGTTGGTTTTATACTCTGTTTTCTTCTGTATAGAGGTGCACAGTTTTAATATAACGACAGTGGAGTTGGTTTCATACCCTGTTTTCATCTGTATATAGCTGCACAGTTTTACTATAATGACAGTGGAGTTGGTTTTATACCCTGTTTTCATCTGTATATAGCTGCACAGTTTTTTATACCCTGTTTTAATCTGTATATAGTTGGGCAGTTTTAATCTTAGATTTACAATTTGACGAGGTGACAGCCCTGATATGGCCTCTGTGGTCGGCGGGGCTATAGACAACAGGATTGGATTCGATTGGAAGCCATATTGGCGTTGCTACCTCATACAACTTTAAACCAGAGATTAAAACCGTGCAACTATATACAGATTATAAAAAATATAATATTACGGGGATTAGATGTATAAAAGGTAAAGGTAAAGGTGTCCCATAACCTGTAATGTCGTAGGGGAGCGAGGCATCAGAAACCTCCGCTTCTCCAGGGTCCAGCATATTGAGGGCGGCGCCCATCTCCTCTCCCTCGCTGCTTTACCTTCCCTAACCCTAAAGAGGCAGGTACCCATTTACAGCTGGGTGAACTGGGGGACTACTGAAGCCAAGGCGCGCAAAATGGTCACCCATCCAAGTGGTAACCACGCTCGATGCTGCTTAACTTTAGCTGGGGGAAAGCGATGGAGGAACCTCGGAGCTCTAGCCAAGGAACGAAAAAATTAAAAAAAAACCAGAGCAAAAAATAAAACCAACACCAACATTCCAGCTTCCCAGAATTCGGGATACGGCTACCTGTGTGGTGGGAGAATGGCGCAGGGGAGTGGGGGGGGGGGGGGGGGGGAAGCCGCCACAAACACAAACATCTTACTATTGGTGAACCTCTAACCTCTAGACAAGGAACGACTCCCCCCCCTCTCCACCCCCCCCCCCCCCCCACAAAAAAACCAACAAACAACACACACCAAAAAACCCAAACAAACTATTTTTAAAAAAGCCCACCCCCCACCTCCTACACCCGCAAAAACAACAACAACAACAACAAACAACAACCCTATCTCTTTCACATTAACAACAATACCACCAACAGCAAAAGAAAACAACAGCAGCAACCCTTATAACTTTCAGATTATTCTCTCTACGCTTTGACCATAATGATCAAGACTACTTCATCACCTTAGCCAAATTTACCCGTTATGCCTTTTCTGTTATCATTTAAGCTATTATTATTATTATTATGTTTTCTTTCTTTTATATATATTATTATTATTATCATCATCATCATCATTAGTTCTGTGTGTGCGCAAATCAGTAGCCTAATTCGTTTAGCATGTCGCTGGTTATTATGTAGTTTCCTATCGTCATCCATTGCTAATTATTGGTTGTTGTTGTTTTTTCTTTTGTAAGTGATGGGAAGAAATCCTCGCCATTATTAATTAGTCTTTAATCTTAGCGGTAGTCGACTCAGTTTTGTTGGTCTAATGCATATTTTGTTGGCAGTTATTTTGTGTGTTTTGTGGGTGTGTGGGTGGGGGGTAGGTGTGTGTGTGTGTGTGTGTGTGTGATGGGGTGGGGGGGTAGGTGCGTGGGCGGATGTGTGTGTGTGGGGGGTGGTGGATGTGACTCTGTGTGTGTGTGTGTGTGTTGGTGGGTAGGTGGAGTGAGGGTGTGTGTGTGTGTGTGTGTGAGTGTGTGGTTAGGTGGGTGGGTCTGTATGTGAGTGTGTATGTGGGTGTCTTGTGTGTGTGTGTGCGTGTGTGTGTGGATGGGTTGGTAGGGTTGTGTTTTTTTATGTGTGCGCGCGCGTTCTATGACAACGTTTTTCTGCCACAAACAGAATTGTTTGTGTCCTTAGTAACGTGTATAGCACTACTTTAGTGTCAAAAGTAAGACAACCGTTGTTTGGATGAAACAAACTTACTTCTCAAACTGAGGCATTTCTGCGTTGGAATCATGGCTGGAGATTAATCATAGACTATTTAGCTCTGTCAGTTTAAAGTATCCACCCAAAAATGGGCTGAGTTTCGAATAATTGTTATCACAAGCTGTCACGGCTCTCTGGCGATTGATCTTGCCCTTTGACCTGACCTTCCAGCTTCCACTGTCACGTGGGGATGCCGGGGTCCTGTCAGTAGAAACAGCCTCCTTACCTTCTGGAAATTCTGTGCTAGGAATTCCCTCTTTTCTATCCCTTTCTTTGTTTCTGCCTTGTTTCCTGTTTCTTCCTGTCACCCCCTTCTTTGTCTATTTTCTGCTTTCTTGGTCCATTCTCCTGCCTTTGTTTTTTCCCCAGAAAGACTTTAGGATAATCATTCTCTCCCCATGCACGTCGAAACTGAATGCGCTGGGCCTGACTTGCCAGGCGCTTAACGGCAGCTCGATGTATTTTCGCTCATATGACAGACAACAATAGTTGCTGTCTGAGCGTTTGAAGAAGAAGGTGAGCTACCTCAAAGCCACGCTAAGACCAAAAGTTGTGTCAGTTGTTGATGTAAGCAAAGTGCCCAAACCTACATTAATAATTACGGTGTTAGGCTTTGAAATGCTTTGTTGAGATTGACAAGCTCTAAGCCATGTTTGTCCGTAGTGTTCAACGTTGACCTCCAAACCAGCAGAGGAGGCAGCTGCTGTTTCGGAAATTAGGCAGAAATTTTATGATAGTGGAGATGCCTTGCCCACAGACCATCCCCACTCTCTCGGCCAAGAGGACATAAGGACAGTCATCGTTGGAGATGTTCTCCAAAGGCCAAACAGCCCCCAGGGCTGCAGCACATGAGGACTGTGGCAAGTCAAGCCTCCTAGTCAGAGAGTCATAGTCGATCACTACAGACTAAGCTGTAAAGTGGAGAAATTCCATGAGTGGAAAAGCAACTGGTCATACATGTTATCTATCTTTCTAAACTACTTTGTCAACACCCTCTCACTTTGTCGTTGCCCCCAGCGTCCATGGTTTCATCAAAAACTGGGATAAAACCCAGCACTTAGCATCATAACCTCTGAGAAACCCCCCCACTATAGACCACCTTAGTCACATGGACAGATTTTTCTGTGGGGGGAAAAATGAGAACATTCTTCCCTGAAAAAGTATGTGGACACAGTAGAGGACAGTTCCACTTGGTTTTGTCCCCTTTCTGAATGTATTTCTGTTTTCCTATGTGATGAAACTCTTTTTTAAAGTATTGCCAAAAACAAATCTTTGGTGCCGAGGAGAGAGAGAGAGAGAGAGAGAGAGAGAGGAGAGAGAGAGAGGAGAGAGAGAGAGAGAGAGAGAGAGAGGAGGAGAGAGGGGGGGAGAGACACACACACACACACACACACACACACACACACACTCACACACATTTGCTCTCAAACACACACACACAACAGACACACACACACACACACACACACACACACACACACACAACCACACACACACACAACACAGCACAACACAACTCACACTCAAACAACAACACAAACACACACACAAACACACACACTTTACAAACAACTACACAACTACTCAAACACCACACACACACACACACACACACAACACACATCACACACACCACTTCTCACATCCAACCACCAACCACCCAACCAACCACCGCCGAACACTTAAACACTCACTACTAAAGGAACACAAATCCTTAATCTTGCATCTTCCTCCCCTTCTCCTCCCTCCCCCCCCCTATCCCCACCCTCCTAACCTCCTCCGCTCATCTCTCTCCCCCTTCTCCCCCCTCTCCCCCCTCCCCCTACCTTCTCCTCGTTATTTCTTTCTAATCCCCAGCCTCTTTGGGGAAGAAAGGTAAACGCAATTTAATTTGAAACAGCGCTAAGAGATTCGGATTATTCGCAGCACGTTTCACTGTTAGACGAGTTTGGGTTTCTTATCCGTGTGTGTGTGTGTGTGTGTGTGTGTGTGTGTGTGTGTGTGTGTGTGTGTGTGTGTGTGTGTGTGTGGTGTGTATGTATGTGTGTGTGATGTGTGTGTGAGTGTGTGTGTGTGGTGTGTGTGTGTGTGGTGTGGATGTGGTGTGTGTGTGTGAGTGTGTGTGTGTTTGTGTGGTGCGTGCGCGTGTATGTTTGTGTGAGTGTGTGTGTGTGTGAGTGTGTGTGCGTGGTGTGTGTGTGTAGTGTATGTGTGTGTTGTATGTGTGTGTGTGTGTGTTTCTGTGTGTGTGTGTTGTGAGTGTGTGTGTGAGTGTGTGTGTGTGCGAGTGCGTGTGTGTGGTGAGTGTGTGTGTGCGTGTGTTTGAGTGTGTGTGAGTGTGTTTCTATGTGTGTGTGAGTGTGTGTGTAAGTGAGTGTGTGAGTTTGAGTGTGTGTGTGTGTGTGTGGAGGGGTGTCAGTGTGTGTGTGTGTGTGTGTGTGTGTGTGTGTGTGTGTGTGTGTGTGTGTGGAGGGGTGTCAGTGTGTGTGTGTGTGGAGGGGTGTTAGTGAGTATGTGTAGGGGGGTGGGGTGGGGGGGCTGGGGTTGGTGTGTGTGTGTGTGTGTGCGTGGATGGGTGTCAGTGTTTTGGGGTGTGTGATGTTGTGGTGTGTGTGTGTGTGTGTGTGTGTGTTGGATGGGTGTCAGTGTGTGTGTCGGGGGGGTGGGGGGTGGGGGGGGCGTCAGTGTGTGTGTGAGCGTGATCAGTGTGCATGTGTGTGGGGGGTGGATGGGGGTATGGGGTGGGGGGAAGGGGGTGTGTCAGTGTGTGTATGTGTGTATGTGTGAGTGTGTGTGTGAGAGAGGGAGGTTGTTAGCGTGTTTGTATGTAGAGAGAGAAAGGGGAGAGAGAGAGAGAGAGAGAGAGAGAGAGAGAGGAGAGAGAGAGAGAGAGAGAGAGAAGAGAGGAAGAGACAGAGACAGGAGAGAGAGAGAGTGTGTGTGCGCGTGCGTGTAATATTCGCGAGTGTGTGCATGAACGTGTGTGTGTGTGTGCGTGTGTGTGTGTGTGTGTGTGTGTGTGTGTGTGTGTGTGTGTGTGTGTGTGTGTGGTGTTCTCCGTCATAGAATAATAATGCCTACAAGTTATTTTGTGTTTCAAAATTTCTCAGCCGGTAAATGCGCAGTATTGGTTGTCTGAATACTGTGTACGATTGCTTACTTCACTGTATTGTTTTAGAGGTTTGGACTTCTATTCTACGTCGCTATCGTTTTGGGGGTATTTGGGGTTATTTTACAAGCGCAGCCTACCGAAGTCTGGCAAATCTCACTTTATGAACAAATATAAACAGCAGCTTTCTGATTCTTCTGCTTTGTCGAACGCTCAGACAGCAACTATTGATGTCTGTCATATGAACGAAAATGCGTTGCGCTGCCGTTAAGCGCCTGACAAGTCAGGCCCAGCGCATCATCCAACTTTGGCGTGGGGAGAGAATTGATATCTTTTTTAAGTCCTTAAGGGAAAGCAAAAAGGCAGGAGAATTGACCAAGAAAGCCAAAAATAGACAAGAAGGAAGAAAAGGAACAAGGCCGAGACAAAGAGAGGGATAGAAAAGAGGGAATTGCTGGCACAGATTTTCCAGAAGGTGGGGATGGTATTTGTGAGGACAGGAGAAGCTTTTTGACATAACTCTGGCCTCAAAGCAATTGTTTCTAGCTTCAAACATTTTTGTATATATTCTTTTTTTTATTCAATCGATTGCATATGGCTACCTTCATGGAGGGCAAAACCAATTGCCGAGGCAAATACTGATCTCACCATTGGTGAACCTCGGAGCTCTAAGGAGGGAACGGACTAAAAAAACAGCAGCACCACCACCACCATTCCCACCTACCTTCAACAGAGCAGCGTCGGGTGTAGACTGGGCACAACTCAGCAGAAGATTGCAGACAAAGATGGCGACTAAGGAACTCACGTGACGTGGCGTCATTTTGAACTGTAGAAATCTGGAAACAGCGATTGGTTAAACATGAATTAGCATAATATCTTAAAACTAACACACACACACACACACACACACACAAATGTTCAGCTGTTTTCTTCCGAAAAGTCAGTTGTTCTATAAGTGTATATCGTGAAATACAATGTGATTTTTAAAAAAAAGGAAAAGGTGTCCCATAACCTAGAAGGTCGTAGGGGAGCAAGGCGTCAGAGACCTCACTTCTCTAGGGGCCAGCATATTGAGGGCGGCTCCTATCTCCTCTCCCTCGCTGCTTTGCCTTCCCTGACCCTAAAGAGGGCAGGTACCCATTTGCAGCTACAATTTGATGTCATGCATTATATTGTTGAATCTTTACTAAAACATGACAAAGTGAAACAAAAACCTCAACGACCTATACATTTGTTGGAAGAAAATCCACCAATTCAGAGAAATAATATTCAAAAACTTCAGAAAACGAAACTTGAGACTAGGCTTAAATAATGATTAAAAAAGAGGAGACAACAATGTGTTCAATAAAGAGAGCAGCTATCATTCTTATAGATCAACTGGTGACTGAAAAGTAAAAAAGAACAACTTTGTGATTAAATAATAAAACACGATCAAAAATCAGCGAAGGGTTTGTGATGGGAGGCTGATAGAGGAACATTCACCTTAAAACAGATCAAAGTTCCAGATGTACTGACAATTAACACAAAGACATTCTGAAAGACACAGCATTGATACTGATTATCAAAACGAAGCACTTTTGTATAACAACAAACGCTTACGATCCCCCCCCCCCCTTAATTTAAAATGATTTTGATACATGAGTAAAGAGTCTTCATAAGAAAAAGATTGAGGAAAAAGAAACGTTTGGGGTAGAGTTACATTTCACACAAAAGAATCATAAATAGATAAACGGCAAGATAATTACTCTCTGAAAAGTTTCAATCATTACAGAGGATCTTGGAAAATTGTTTAGATTGTGAATGTGGGTTTCTCTCTCTCTCTCTCTCTCTCTCTCTCTCTCCCCTCTCTCTCTCTCTCTCTCTCTCTCTCTCTCTCCCCTCTCTCTGTCCCTGTGGCTCTGTATCTCTCTCTCTCTCCTCTCTCTCTTCCCTATCCCTCTCCCTTCTCTCTTTTCCCCTCTCTCCCCTTTCTCTCTTTCCCTCTCTCTCCCTATCTCTCTCTCCCCCTCTCTCCTTCCCTCCCTACCCCCCTCTCTCCTCTTATTGAATAAACCATTTGAAGTTTCCCTTTGTTTGTATCTCTATCTGTCTGTCTGTCTGTCTGTCTGTCAGCTAGTTTGTTTGTCTCTCACTCACTCATTCACTCACTTTGTGTGTGTGATCTCCCCCTTTCTTAGACACGATGACAAGCGGACATTCAGACATGCAAACAAATAGACAGACAGACAGACAGGCAGAGAGACAGAAGGACAAAAAAAACCTTGAAGGAGACAAACGCACGACAGGCAGAGACAATGGCCGCAGACAAGTTAACACATGGGGGAAAAATCAGACCTCAGAGCGTGGATACAGAATGATGCAGACAGCAAGACAATGAGTGTGTGCGTGCGTGCGTGTGTGTCTGTGTGTGTGTTAAGAGAGAGAGAGAGAGAGAGAGAGAGAGAGAGAGAGAGAGAGAGAGAGAGAGAGAGAAGAGAGAGAGAGAGAGAGAGAGAGAGAGAGAGAAGAGAGAGAGAGAGAAGAGAGAGAGAGAGAGAGAGAGAGAGAGAGAGAGAGAGAGTGAGATAGATAAATAGATAGATAGAGAGATACAGAGAGAGAAACAGAGAACGACAGAGACATGCATACATACAGCTGGAAGGAAAGAGAGGGACAGAAAAAACGGAGGAGAAGAAGAAGAAGAAAAGAAGGAGGAGAAGAAGAAGAAGAAGAAGAACACACACACACACACACACACACGCACACACAAGACAAAGAGTCTACCAACTGGGAAAAAAAACCCACCTCACACACAATCATGAACTTTCCAAAAAGGAAGATAACTCGACATACCCCTCCTCCCCCCCCCCAAAAAAAAAAAAAACCAACAAAAAACCCCTACCTTACGATGTTTCTCTCCAACTTTGGAGAATAACCAAAACAAACCCCCCCAAAAAAAGGTAGCCAGAAATGACCTTCCAAGAAAAAAACAACAACAACAACTAAAAACCCATTGTCTTCCCCCCTCCCCCTCCCCCCCCCCCCCCCCCCCCACACACACACACCCATTCCACCTTACTCTTGTACTCCAAGACAGTTTACAACATATCCTAAATGCGTGACTGAAGAGTTCTTTCCATCCCCATCCCTCTCTGTACACGCATTGGACGAGAGCAAAGTCAGTAGACAATGGTTTCCATCCGCTAATGCGCCTGCGCAAACACGAGCGGTTTCTTTAGCGCTGATTGGTCAAACAAGTCACGTGAGGGGTTGCGCATGTTCCCCGGATGTGCGGCAAGATTGTGTAGGTTGGTTCACCGGTTGAGGTGTAACGTGCTCGGTTTGGATGTGTGTGTGTGCGTGTGTATATGTGTGTGTGTGTGTGTGTGTGTATGGGATGTGTTGAGTTAGGGGAAAAAAGGGAAAAGCGTTGAAGGAACGTGTTTAGGAATGAACGGTTTGTATAAAGCGTGAAAAGAAAAGATTCAGAAAGTTGTTTTAAAAAGCGATGAAATGAAAGAAAACAGAGGAGAAAAAATTATAAAGAACGAACTTTAAAAAAAAAACGATAATTTTTTTTAAAGTACACAAAAAGAATGGAAGAGAAAAGTTTACAAATACGTGAAGAAGAAAAAAACAACAATAAAAGGTGAGAAGAAAGAACAAAAGAAAGAAAGAAAACAAAGCACAAAAACAATAAGAACAGAAGGAAAAACCACACAAAAAAACCCGAAAAAAAATGAAAGAAAGAAAGTAAGAAAGGGAAAAAGAAAAGAAATTTTTGAAAATACGGAGAAATGTCAAACACCAGTTTACATGCAATATATATATCGTTTCCGTGAATTCCTCCACCTCCCCTCTAACACTCTTCCCCCCCTCTCAATCCCAGGTTTTGTTTCAACATTTGTATTCCATGTTCTATGCCGTAAACAACAAAGACTAGAAAATAAATTGTGTACATGACCAAGAAGGTAAGAAGATGGAAAAATAAATAAATAAAGGCACAAAGGAAGTTATCTTATTTATCCCCTTTCTACATTTTTTAATTAGCTGAACACTGTTTGTTTATGTCAGCAGTAACATTAGCACGCGACATCATATGTCAGTTATAAACTGCTTTTTTATTTGATTTTTAAATCATCTCTTTTCTGTCAGTCTTTGTCTTTATTTTCTGTATCGGAAATCAGTATTGTCGTATATTTGTTGTTGTTGTTGTTGTTGTTGTAGTTGTGTTTGTGAAAACTTGTACAAAAGGGAAAGTGCATTCTGTTACGTTCAAAGAAACACGAAGAAAGGAAAAAGAAAGCTAAAAAATATGTTTTTGTCTATTTGCGTTTTAAAAGTGGTATAGTTTAACACTTACAACAATAACGACAGTAACGATTATGACGAAGACGACTATTCACAACTCACACACACACACACACAAACACACACACAATCACAGACACACACAGACACAACACACACAAGATACACACACAGACACACACAGACATATACAGACACACACACAGACACAGACACATACACGCAGAGACACAGACACACACACAGACACACACACAGACACTCACACACAGACACACACAGACACGCACGCACACACACAGACACACCACGCAGACCTGCGACCTCACACACACAACACACACACACAGAGTAAACGGGTAGTCTTACTACGAAAAAAATAGCAAGCAAACTGACCGACAGACGGAGAGACACAGACAGACAGAAAGACAGAGAGGCACAGACAGACAAATAAAGAGACAAACAGAGAGATAGACAGACAAACAGACAGACAGGCAGGAGGACAGTCAGAATGGCAGACAGACAGACAGACAGACATAGAAACAGACAAAAAGCGTAACAGGAAAGCATACTTTTACTGATGTTTTTGTCCTAAATGTGACATTTGCTTTTTGTAGCTCATTTCTCAATGTAGACACAAACACCCAGACAGCCAGCCAGTTAGATAGACAGATAGATAGACAGAAAGATAGATAGATAGATAGATAGATAGACAGATAGATAGATAGATAGACAGATAGATAGACAGATAGACAGATAGACAGATAGATAGACAGATATAGACAGATAGATAGATAGGTAGGTAGATAGATAAAATAGATAGACAGATAGATAGACAGACAGATAGATAGATAGATAAATATATATACATACAGACATACAGATAGATAGACAGATAGATAGATAGATAGATAGACGGAAAGACAGACACACAAACGGACAGACAGACAGCTAACAAATCAGACAGCCATGCAACCAGACAGCCAGACAGAAAGACAGACAGACTGACAATCATACAGAGAAACAGAGAGACAGACAATCAGCCAGCCAGCTAGCCAGCCAGCCAGGTAGACAGACAGGCAAACAGATATCCAGACAATCAAAAAGACAGATATACAGACAGGCAAACAATCAGATAGATGGACAAGCAGACAGCCGGCCAGACAATAAGACAGCCAGATAGACAGCCAACCAGACAATCAGACAGACAAATAGACAGACAGCCAATTAGCCAGCCAGCCAGCCAGCCAGCCAGACAGACAGGCAAACCAACAAACCGATAGATATACAGGATAAAAAAAAAATCTACATGACATTTTTAAAGGGAATGATCTATTTTGTTTCGGTTTTTGTTCAACCGTTCCGAGATGTTACATCTATTTTCTAGACCTATCGCTCACGGATTTAGGACAGAATTACAGACAGACAGAGAGACAGAAAGACAGAGAGACAGGGAGATAGGCAAACAGATAGACTGATAGACAGACCTCCACCCCCCAAAAAAAACCCAACCAAACAAAAACAAACAAAGCACAGCAAACTTTTTAAAAAACAAATACAACTATCTTTTTTTTTATACTTTTTACTCCATACAAATGTTACATCTACTTTCTAGACCTATCGCTCATGGATTGAAATCCAAAGAAATAACGACAAAACAAAAACAGGAAAAAAATATGAAAAAATAGTACAAAATATAAAAAACACACCTCCCTACATAGTGGAAAAGAACACAAACGTTACATGACATGGATAACTGTATAAGCTATTCCTTAGGGCAAGACACTCCCAGAACATTTCGTCGTCTGTTATCTCAGTCAGTGTTTGGTGCAGGAGAGGGGAAGGTGAATGAGGGGATGGGGAGGGGAAGGAGATGAGATGAGGGATGAGAGATGCGAGGGGGGAGGGCGGAGAGAGGGGAGGAGAGGAAGAGGGTGGTCTGGTGGTTTGAATGATGCAGCATGCAACTCGTGGTCTGAAGGAAACTTTTTTTGAGGGAGAGAGTTCCAGCCTCAAGTAGTCTTCTTCTCTCGTTCGTTTTTTTTAACACCATCGTCAGATATGTTTGGGATGATGATGATGATGATGATGATGATGATGATGATGATGATGATGATGATGATGATGATGATGACTGTGATGGTGATGGTGATGACGACGACGACGACGACGACGACGATGACGATGATGACGACGACGGTGATGACGACGACGATGACGATGATGATGATGACTGTGATGGTGGTGGTGATGATCATGATAATGTTGATGGTGGTGGTGGTAGTGGTGGTGGTGGTGGTGATGAACATGATAATGTTGATGGTGGTGGTGGTAGTGATGGTGGTGGTGGTAGTGGTAATGATGATGATGATGATGATGATGATGATGATGATGATGATGATGATGATGATGATGATGATGACTTTGGTGGTGGTGGTAGTGGTGATGATCTAATAATGTTGATGGTGGTGGTGGTAGTGATGATGGTGGTGGTGGTAGTGGTGGCAGTGGAGGCAGTGGCGGTGATGATGATGATGACGACGACGACGACGACGACGGCGGTAAATGGTGACGGCAAGGAAAGAAGAAAGAAAGAAAGAAAGAAAGAAAAAGAAAGAAAAAGAAGAAAAGAAGAAGAAAGAAAGAAAGAAAGACAGACAGACAGACAGACAGACAGACGACAGACAGATAGACAGACAGAAAGAAAGAAAGAAAGAAAGAACGAAAGAAAGAAAG
>CM054162.1:9763320-9768320 GCA_028751875.1 Rapana venosa
ACTACTTCATTACCAGATACTAACTATTTCTTTTCTGAATAAAGCAAACATAAATCCAAGACACTGACTCTCTGTCGAAACAGACAAAATACAAACAACAATGTCCCCAACATTTTGCTCACAGAGAAAAGAATCTTCTTGTTAGCGTTTGTTACAATTGTGAGGATGAGGACTGGACACTGCAGACTCAGACATCACATGTTCACCAAGTTCCACATTTGTGATTTTGAGGCGTGCCCCTGTGTTAGCGCTTCTCCCATGACAGTGGAGGAACACTTCCTCCTCCAGACCTGTCTGTCCAACACACCAAAACCTGAGGACTGGCCGATATCTGGCCTACTGACCTGCCGATGAGGGACAAACTCTTCGGACCCCTGGAGGGAGGGCCTTCAGCGTACCACGGCATTTGTCAGGGCCTCAGGAGTTGCTAACTGAGCGTTTCACGCAGAAGAAGAAGAGAAGAATTGCGAAGAAGAAGAAGAATTGCGAAGAAGAATAAGAAGAAGAAGAAGAAGAAGAAGAAGAATGAAGAAGAAGAAGAAGAAGAAGAAGAAGAAGAAGAACAAAAAAAAAGAACAAGAACAAGAACAAGAACAAGAAGAACAAGAACAAGAATAAGAAGAACAAGAACAAGAAAGAACAAGAAGAAGATGAAGAAGAAGAAGTTAGCTTTGGTTACAGCAACCGGATAATAATGAATTATCATTACAACAAAAGGTTTGTGGAAGCGGTTGATCGAATTATTTCGCGTGATTAATCACGCTAAGATTCGATTTTGCAGATTCAGGTTAATAGACTTCTCTCGTTGGACGCCAGGGGCCTGCCAGCATAAACAGCATCTGCACCATCTGGATGTTCTGGGATAGACATTCCCTCTTTTCTATCCCTCTCTTTGTTTCTACCTTGTTGCTTTTCTTCACGTCACCTCCTTCTTGTCTATGTTCTGCTTTCTTAGTCCATTTTCTTGCTTTTGTTCCTCAGAAAGACTCAAAAGATAACAGTTTTCTCCCATACCGAGGTCGGGGGATGTGCAGGGCCTTACTTGCCCGGTGCTTAATGGCAGCGCAACGCATGTTCGCTCATATGACAGACAACAGCGGATGCTCTTTGAGCGGTCGACGATGACGACGACGACGACTAAGAAGAAGAATTGCGAAGGACGAGAAAAAAAAAAGAAGAGGAAGGAGAAGAAGAAAGAAGAATGCGAAGAAGAATGCGAAAAGAAGAAGCGAAGAAGAAGAACGAATGCAAAAGAAGAATGCGAAGAAGAAGAATGCAAAGAAGAATGCGAAGAAGAAATAAGAAGAAGAAGAAGAAGAATGCAAAGAAGAATGCAAAAGAAGAATGCAAAGAAGAATGCAAAGAAGAAGAGAAGAAAATGCAAAGAAAGAAAGAAGAAGAAGAAGAAGCAAGAAGATGAAAGAAGAAGCAAGAAGAAAGAAAGAAGAAGAAGAAGAAGAAAAAACAACAACAACAACAACAAAACAACAACAACAACAAGACAAGCAATAAGACTGGTCAGTAGAACGCTGCTGATCCAGAAATTGCTACACCAGACTTAAGTGACAGAAGTCAGAGTGCTAGTCTTTAAGATTGAGGAGAGTAGTGGAAGAATTAAGGTTAGGTGAAGAAGAGCACTCAACAGTGGTTCACAACAATTAGACAAGGAGTGTAAATGACGTGTGTCAGTTTGTAAGCGCTTTGACTTATCCAAGAGAATTTAGCTATTCATCCACACCTTAATGCTTGCATCCTCTTACTTTAGCATGTTCTAACATAATGTTTCTTTGTTAAGGTTAGCTCTTCTAACTGGTACACACTGTGAGCAGGATGTAAAAATGGCACACTTGAAGCTTTATTCCATTTCCTCATATAAAAGAGTAATTACGTAAAAATATCTCTCTCTTTTCTTTCTCCCTGTACAATATAACAAAAATACAGTACACACAAAAACAAACAAACAAATCAAAAATCCCCTTTTAATGGTTAAATCAGCCTTTTCATAATCAGGGGACAGGAATGTAAAGAATAATGAATGCTATTTTCCATTTCATTCCACAATAAAAAGGTTGTGCGATAAGTAAAACGTCTCCCCTTTTCTTCCCTCTCGTCTCTCTGTAATACAACACAATCATAACGTACAACACAATACAACAAACAAACAAAACAAACAAATCCCCTTTTACAAACTGGATAAGAACAAAAAAGCCAGGCCTTGTTTTCAAATGTGTCAGAGATTGTTTGCACTAACGGAATGTAAAGAGATAATTTGATCAGTTCATTTGATCACTTTATTTCATTCCACCAATTACATGTGACAGGGTTTTGGTTGCGTTGGAGTCAAAAGCGCTCCCCCCTCTTCCCCTCCTCCCCCTCCTCGCCTTCTCTAACCTCAGTCTCACCTCCATCCCCACCCCAACCGTATCCCCTTCCCCTGTCCCCTCCTCTACACCCCCCCCCCCCCCTCCTCCACATAAAAAACAGAAAAATATCTCAAAACACTGGGAGTAACATAATCGATCATGTGGGTGTGTGTGTGTGTGTGTGTGTGTGTTGTGTGTGTGTGTGTGTGTGTGTGTGTGTGTGTGTGTGTGTGTGTGTGTGTGTGTGTGTGTGTGATGTGTTGTGTGTGTGTGTGTGTGTGTGTGTGTGTGTGTGTGTGTGTGTGTGTGTGTGTGTGTGTGTGTTGTGTGTGTTGTGTTGTGTGTGTGATGTTGTGGTGTGTGTGTGTTGTGTTGTGTGTTGTGATGTTGTGTGTGTTGTGTGTGTGTTTGTGGTGATGTTTGTGTGTGTGTGTGTTGTGTGTGTTGTGTGTGTGTTGTTGTGATGTGTTGTGTGTGTGTTGTGTGTGTATTGTGTTGTGGTGTGTTGTGGTGTGTGTGTGTGTGTGTTTTGTTGTGTGTGTGTGTGTTGTGTGTGTGTGTGTGTGGTGTGTGTTGTGTGTGTGTGATGTGTGTTGTTTGTGTGTTTTGTCTGTGTTGGGTGTGTTGTGTGTTGTGTGTGTTGTGTGTGTGTGTGTGTGTTGTTGTGTGTATTTGTTATGTGTTTCGTGTGTGTGTGTGTGTGTGTGTGTGTGTGTGTGTGTGTGTGTGTGTGTGTGTGTGTGTGGTGTGTGTGTGTGTGTGTGTGTGTGTGTGTGTGTGATGTTGTTGTGTGTTATGCGTGTGGTGCGTATTTGGTGGTTGTGGTGTGTGTTGTGTGTGTGTGTGTGTGTGTGTTGTGTGTGTGGTGTGGTGTGTGTGTGTGTGTTATTTTGTTGTACGTACTGTCCACTAACAAGTGATGTCAGACGGTAAAGTGGTGTGTGTGTGATGTGTGTGTGGTGTGTTATGTTGTGTGTTGTGTGTATGCGTTTGTGTTGTATTGTGTGTGTGTATGTGTGTGTGATGTTGTGTGTGTGCGCGTTGTGGTGTGTATATGTGTTGTGTAGGTGTGTGTGTGTGTGTGTGTGTGTGTGTGTGGTGTGTGTGTGTGTGTGTGTGTTGTGTGTGGTGTGTTGTTTGGAATGTCGTGTGTGGTATCGTGTTGATGGTTGTGTTGTGCGTGATGTGGTGTGTGTATGTTAGTTCTTCAGTTTAACGTCCTCCTACCAAAAACTGATATCAGAGAGTTAAGTGTGTGTCGTGTGTGTCTGTGTGTGTGTGTGTGTGTGTGCGGCGCGCGCGCGCGTGTGCGTGTGATCCTGTGTGTGTGAATGTATGTGTTTTGTGTGTGTGCGCTGTGTGTGTGTGTTGTGTGTTTGTGTAGTGTGTCGGTGTGTGGTATCTGTATGTGTATGTGTGTTGTGTGTGTGCGTTGTGTTGTGTGTGTTTGTGTACTGTGTGGGTGTGTGGTATATGTGTGTGTGTATGTATGTATGTGTGAGTGGGTGTGTGTTGTGTGTGTGAGTGTGTGTGTGTGTGTGTGAGTGAGTGTGTGTGTGCGTGCATGCGTGCGTATTGTGTGTGTATTGTGTGTATGTATGTGTGGATGTGTGTGTGTGGTGTGTGTGTGTGTGAGTGTGTGTGTCTGTGTGTGTGGCCACAGCACAGTGATATGGTATGAGTGGTATTTTATGGTTATCGCTGTCTAAGGGTTATAGCATGCAGACTACGAGTGTGGAATCGATGGAGTGTGTGTGTGTGTGTGTGTGTGTGTGTGTGTGTGTGTGTGTTTTGTGTGTGTGTGTGTGTGTGTTGGGTGTTGTGTGTGTTGTGTGTGTGTGTGTGTGGGTTAGGTCGAGCGTGGAATTGGTGGTGACGTTTGCGCGCTTGTTCATACAGTTGTTCCCAGCTGTAAATGGGTTGATTTATAAGATGCCCATTGGCTGGGGATTGTTTCGACCTTAAGGTTATGGGACACCCTTATGCGTCAAGTCAAGTCAAGTCAAAATTGTATTTCCAGATGGTACATTGAATAAGCAATGCATTTGCTTTTTTTCATCAAGCCATTTATCTAAGAACAAATTTCTTAATGATTATACAAAGATACTACATTATTTCATTTTTACCATTAAAGTAAACCGGTAAAAAAAGGAAAATCGATAAGATGCGTGCGTGTGTGCATGTGTGTTTGAATGGAGAGAGAGAAGGGGAGAGAAAGATACAGATAGACATAAGGACAGACATACAGAGAGAGAGAGACAGAGAGAGAGACAGAGAGACTTAGAGAGATAGACACACAGACAGAGAGGGGAGGGAGAAAGAGGAGGTGTGTGTGTGTGTGGGTGTGTGAGAGAGAGGTAGAGGAGCGGAGTGAAAGAGTGAGCGAGCCAGAGACACAGAGACAGAGACAGATAGGTACAGACACACAGACAGACAGACACACAGACAAATACACAAGCACACAGACAGACAAAGATACAGATCGTGTGCATGCAGGTAGGCGAGCACGGGCGTGCATCGTGCATACATGTCGACATGCACGTCTGCCTAATCCACACTATTCTGATCCTAGCGCTGTGTTCTTGGTCAATATTATAGTGCTGTGTTTTCTTGCATGGTATGGGCATGTGACAAGGC
>CM054162.1:9775820-9795820 GCA_028751875.1 Rapana venosa
ACACAAACACAGACACAAATGCACACACACACAAACACAAATACACACACAAACACAGACAAATACACAGACATACAAACACACAAATACACACACACACAAACACACACACACAAATACACACACACACACAAAACACAAACACACACAAACACAAAAACACACACAAAAACACACAAAACACACAAAAACACACAAAAACACACAATACACACACAAACACAAAAACGCACACAACACACACACACACACACACACACACCCAGCGCGACGCGCGCACACACACACGAGCACCTACAAAAATCAACAACACTTGCTATTTCATCCTCAAGACATCAACCCTCACAATACTTTTGATATCAAAGAGCAATTCCCCTTTGTTCTTCAAACATTTGAACAACAACAACAGCAACAACAACAGCAACAACAACAGCAACAGCAACACCAAAAGAAGTGAACATGGGTCACTAGAAAAGCCCAACATTGACTGGCCAGTATGTCCACTGAATGACATAATTCAAGGTGTGTGCATTTCACTTTCCCGATCAGTTGCGAACATTCAATATCAGTAGCAAGAAGGACGATAGCACGCAGGACGGTTAAGTCGTTCACCTGCCTAACAAGTCAACGCGTGAGGTTCTGGGTTCGATTCCCAGTGTTGCCTTTTCTTCCCAGTTTGACGCAACAACAACAAAACAAATCCAGCTGAACTTCAAAATCCTGTGGATGAGACTATAAGTCGAAGCTCTGTGTGCGATTGCATGTAGGGCATCTTGCGCGCGGAAAAAAACACGTTGAAAAACCCGTTCCGCATTTCAGAAGAGTAGGCCATTTTGTGTCTGTAGGAGCGGATGACCAAAAAAAACACAGCAACTAAAACAACCCCCAGCAACAACAACAACAAAAACAACAACAACAAAAAAACTTAGCACCAACAAAAATCCCAGCAACAAAAAAACCCAGCAACAACAAAAACCCCAGCAACAACAACAGCATCGTGAAGTATCAAGGGATGTGACTGTTCACTTTTGAGAGGGTTTGGATGTTGCGAGGGTGAATCTTTAGGGTTGATTTTGAGTTTTTAAGCGGTATTAGGAAGGCTGTTCTACACGAGTGCCCGTTTTTGTTGACAAGAACAACACGAGTCTGTCTTTCAGCCAAGAAGTAAACTGATGCTCGTTACCTACTTCCTGAGACAACCACACGATTCCAAAAACCATGTGCTGACAAACATTGTAAGCTTTGATTTCACAATCTTTCTTACCCATCTCCATTTGTAAAGTCATCGTGTCATAGGATTGCCTGCATCAGTGTGGCTGTGGAAGTTTCAGTAGTTTTAGCCAGTACTTGATACACGTAACAGACGATCTGATGCGTAAAGGATATCTCCCCGTTTCTCCATAGAGTACAGCATTTGACGAATGGAGTGGGACATTTTAAAAACGGTTTGATAGTAAATGTATGTACTTTTTTTCTATTTGCGAATTAACAGTAAATCCCCATGTTTCCGATTGATGTGGAAACAAAGGTTCTATTTGAACATCAACTAACTTCCAAAACAATCAACTGAAATCAGCTTTCGTAATGTATTTTTAAAGATTTCGATTACACCATTTCCCCTTTCCTGCAAGATTCATGCCTTGCGACATTCAGGCTTACCATAGTTGAAAATATGATCCCCAGATATTTACAAGAATCCTCCACTTTTACTTCAGTGCTTCCATAAAATCATTTTTCACGGGCTGATAAATGTCAACCCATTCTAAAAATCATGATGTTGGTTGTTTTTTTTCCATATTGACTGTTAAATCTAGGAGACCTGCCTCTTCCTTTAATATATCTAGTTGGTTTTGTAAACCTAGTACCGTGTCAGACAAGAGAATCATATAATCGGCAAACAGTAGTAACAATACCTCCATGGCTCCTTGGATAACTGAATACTGTGTTTACCTTTTTGTTATCTCAACGGCTTGTTCATTTATGAAAAAAAAGATAACAATTGCCTATCTTTGTTACGCTACCATCTGAGGTGTCAAAAACCTGTAAGAAGTGAGCATATCATTCTAGAATAGATATGTTATTATATACAAGAGCCTTTCGATTCACATAACTTATTATAGACCAAAATAGTTTGGGGTCGTTAAGAGAAGTTTTCAGTTTATCTAATATATTCAGTTCAAATTCCTGTTCTTTAGTTTTCCTTAATTTGACATATTCTTTTCGCGTTGTAGTGTATAACTCCCATTTCTCTAAGTTATCATGATTTGTCTGACATCGCTGAAATCTTTTTAGTAACCTCTTCACTTCTTGCTTCTTTTGTTTGCATTCAGTATCAAACCGTTCATTACATTTCCTTTTCCCTCCACCAACTTTTCGGACCATGCATGCAGCTGCCCCACATAAGGCATTTACAAAATATTCTACACTTTCATTTATATCAGTCTGTAATGAGTTAAAAGCTTTCTGTATACTTTCGAGAAATTCAACAGTGTTCAGCTCATTTTTTGTATGTCTCAGCATTACTGTCAGACCATATGATTTTCTCTTCACCTCTTCGCTCTATATCCTGTGTTTCGGTACAATCGTAGGCATCTTTCCATGTTGTTTCAACTGGAAGATGCCACGAATCAACACAGTCTCCAATGCACAAATCGAAACTTGATAACATATGACACGGAACAAGAAAAAAATCGATAACACTGCAACCGTTAGGAGATACAAAAGTATAGTTACCCTCTTTATCTCCCTCACAGCCGCCATTCAAAATAACCATGTCAAACATAAAACATAAATCTAATAATGATTTACCAATATTATTAACTGTGCCATCCCTAGAAAAACGCACACACACTTCATCATCCATACTATCAAACTCTACACCTCTAATACAATTAGTCGTTTCTTCAAGGTCAGCTTGTTCATGACCTACCCTTGGACTTACGTCTCCGATAATCGTAAAATGCATGGTGTCCTTTTCAAAGTATTGCATAAGTGCTTCCTCTAATATCAATAAACCGTCTTTGACAGTCTCTTCATCATGTACAGGACTTCCTTTTGAGGCAACATAGTAAGCTAGCAAAACAACATCGTTACCTAATTTAGAGAGAAGAGAGAGAGAAGAGAGAGAGAGAGAGAGAGAGAGAAGAGAGAGAGAGAGAAAGAGAGAGAGAGAGAGAGGAGAGAGTGACAGATACAAAGAGACCGAGAGAGAGAGGGTAGGGGGAGAAGAGAGAGACAGACAGACAGGCAGGAGACAAACAGAGACAGAGTGAAATCAGAGAGAGGGGGAGGGAGGGAAAGAGAGGAAGAGAGAGAAAGAGAAGAGAGAGAGAGAAGAGAGAGGAGAGAGAGAGAGAGAGAAGACAGAAGAAGATGAGGAGAGAGAGAGAGAGAGAGAGGAGAGAGAGAGAGAGAGAGAAGAGCGAGTGCAGAGCACTTAGAAAAAAGTCACCAGTAACCCTCAAAGCATCGAGGAAGAGAGCACAAGAGGAGAGAAGGGAGAGAGAAGTAGCAAGAAGATAGAAGAGAAGAACGAGAGAGAGAGAGGGAAGTATGAGAGAGACACACACACACACATCACAACAACACACACACACACAACAGAAGGAGAGGAATTTGCTATGCTAAAATCAAAGGAAACTCCGCAAGCCCAGGGTAGTTCGATGTATTAGGATGACTTTAGCCAAACATACCGAACAAACCTCACTGCTGTACTACAGACAAGAATTACGCGTGTTTAACAAGCTGTATCTTAGATCAACACCCCCCTCCCCCCCCCCCAACATCCTCACTAAGGATGCCAATGGGCCTATTCGTGTAACAGATCTCCCACTGCAAGTTCTGTCTAGGAATTCCCTCTTCACCTCTCTTGCTGTTCTTTTTCTAGGATTCCTCTTTTCTATGCTTTCTTTAGGTCCATCTCCTGCCTTTTTTCCCTCCCTTGCTATTGCTTCTTCACGCCAGTCGGATGCCTGGGTCTATTCTTGAAAGCTTAACGCAGCAATCTTTCGCATCGCCAGTGCGATGCGCTGGTGTTTGACTAATGACAGGCGCTTAAGAGACGCAACGATTCGCTTATATGACAGAAGTAGATGCTGAGCTAGAGTGTTTGAGAAGGAAACAAGAAGAAAGAAGAAGAAGAAGAAGAAAGAATGAGAAGAATGAAGAAGAAGAGAAGGAAGAGAAGAAGAGATTACGAAGAAGAAGAAGAACGCAAGAAGAAGAAGTAGCGAGAGAAGAAGAATTGCGAAGAAGAGAAAGAAGAAGAAGAAAGAAGAAGAAGAAGAAGAAGAAGAATGGGAAAAGAGAAGAAGAACGAAAGAAGAAGAATGCGAAGAAAAGAATTGCGAAGAAGAAGAAGAAGAAGAAGAAGAAAGAAGAATGGGAAGAAGAATTGCAAAGAAGAAGAAGAAAAAACGAAGAAGAAGAAGAAGAATGCGAAAGAAGAATGCGAAGAAGAAGAAATGCAAAGAAGAAGATAGAAGAAGAAGAATGCGAAGAAGAATGCAAGAAGAAGAAGCGAAGAAGAAAGAAAAGAAAGAAAAGAAGAAGAAGAAGAAAAGAAGAAAGAACAAGAAGAAAAGAAGAACAAGAAGAAGAAGAAAGAAGAAGAAAAAAACAAGAAGAAAAGAAGAAGAAGACAAGAAGAAAAAAAAAGAAGAAGAAGAAGAGACAAGAAGAAAGAAGAAGAAGAAAAGAAGAAGAAGAAGAAAAGAAGAAGAAGAAAAAGAAGAAGAGAAGAAGAAGAAGAAGAAGAAAAAAGAAGAAGAAGAAGAAGAACAAGAAGAAGAAGAAAAGAAGAAGAAGAAACAAGAAGAAAAGAACAAAGAAGAAACAAGAAACAAGAACAAGAAAAGAACAAGAAGAACAAGAAAGAAGAAGAAGAAGAAAAGAAGAAGAAGAAGAAGAAGAAGAATGGAGGTGGAAGGAGAGGGATAGCCTCGTGGTCAAAGCCTTGAGGTCGTGACCTGACGTGTCCATGGTTGCTTCCAAAGAGAAACAAACAACGTTGAAAGATGACAGTGTCTTGGACAAACATGCCTGGGACGGGACAGCTCAGTGGTTCGAGCACTCGCTCTCTCCAAGCTGCTTAAGTTAAGCAGCGTTGAAGGTGGTTACCAAAGTGGATGGGTGACCGCTTAAGTGCCTTGGCTTCAGTACAGTCCCCCAGTTCACCCAGCTGTAAAATGGGTACCTGCCCTCTTTACGGTCAGGGAAGGTAAAGCAGTGAGAGAGAGGAGATGGGTGCCGCCCTCAATATGCTGGCCTCTAGAGAAGCTGAGGTCTCTGACGCCTCGCTCTCCAACGATTGTGTAGGTTATGGTAACACTTTACCTTTTACCTAGTTAAGCATAATCTGAGCTGAAAATGCAGGTAGATGCCACGGCAGATTTTGAGCTAACGCATACACACACACACGCGCGCACACACACACACACACAAAAAAAAACGCACAGACACACAAACACGCACATACATTCGTCAAATATCACTAAGAGTGAAAAGACGTTAAATCAAAAGAACAACAACAACAACAACACACAAACACACACAAAACACACACCTTGTTTTTGAGGTCGGTGGAATTATAAGCAGTATAACTGTATTGGTCTTTTTAACTTTTATTTTACAAAAGGCAATTATGAAAAAATGTCGATGCCATAAGAAAATAGGTTTTACATTAGAATGTGTCTAGTTGATCTAGGTCACCGTTTTCTACGAACACTTTTTTATCTAAAAAAGAAAGAATAAATGCTTCTCTTCTCCAAAATTAGTTAAATTTGTCAGGACATTTCGGTTTTTTCCCTTATTTTGACTTGTACCTTTGTAACTGTTACCCTTGTTTCATAATTTTCTGGTGTATCCATTATGTAGAAACTAGTTATTTTGTTGAAGAGAGAGAGATACACAGACACACAGACAGACAGAAAGAGAGATATAGACAGACAGACAGACAGAAAGAGAGAGATACACAAACAGACAGACAGAAAGAGAGATACACAGAGAGACAGAGAGAGATACACAGACAGACAGACAGAAAGAGAGGTCAACAGACAGACATACAGAAAGAGAGAGAGAGAGAGGGGAGAGGCAGACAGACAGACAGAGAAACAGAGAGACAGAAACAGACATGCACACATCCACACACACACACACACTCACACACACACAACAAACACACACACACACACACACACACACACACACACACGTGCGCATATGATTCTGGCTATTGTCTTTATAATGGCTGTACAAGCAATGTGATAGATTTTCGAAATGCATTCCTTATTCAATGTACCATTTGGAAATAAAAACTTGACTTGACTTGACTTGACTTGACACACACACACACGCACACACACACACACACACACACACACACACACCACACCACACACACACACACATATGCATATGTTATTGGGTTTTTTGTTTGATTTGTATAGTTTACCATAGATAAGGTTTTTTATTCTATGTCTGCATATACATTATCTTTTTTTTCTCGCTTTTTTTTTTCTTTCTTTAGATAGATGGCTTGATGAAAAAAAGCAAATGCACTGCTTATTCAATGTACCATCTGAAAATAAAAGTTTGACTTTGACTTTGTCTTTGACACACATACATACACACATACACACTACACACACACACACATAAACGCACACACACACACACACACACACACACACACACACACACACACACACACACACACACGTACATTTTTCATTCGAAACAAATAACGAGGGGACAATTTTGCCTGAAACAAAAGGAAAACTAATTAAGTGACACGTACAGAGAAAACAGAAAGCTCCCCTGGGGATTTATTCATTAACACCGAGAGCAACAAAATAGTATATTTTGCAACAACAAAAAAGGAAAAATGTTTGAATGTAAAGAGAGAGTGCATAAGATGAAGGTTGGGGAAGGGGCGGGATGGGGGGGGGAGGGGGTGGGGGAAAGGGGGGTTAGAAGAATGAAAGTAAAATTAGGGGTAAAAATCGTGAAGATTAGAGAGTTGCACTAACATAATTTGTTTAAAAATCAATGGTTGTACAGAAATCTTCTAAGAATCCTTCCTTCACCTCACCTATCCCGTAGTCCCGTGGATCGTGGGGGGCACCACTGAAGATTTTTGCAACCAGCTTCCTCCACTCCCAGCAGTCCTCTGCTTTCCGTAGTAAATCGTTCCACTCAAGGCCAGTCAGTCCACTCTCTGATGTTGTCTTCCCATCGTTTTCTCTGTCTGCCTCTTCGTCTCCCTCCTTGTACCGTTCTCTGTAGGACAGTCTTGGCCAGTCCAGATGTTTGTTCGTGTGACGTGCCCGTACCACTTTAGTTTGCGTCTTTTCACTGAAGTCAGTAGTTCTTCATGATTATGGTCCGATAGCGTTTTTTCAATTCTGTTTTTTATTTCCTCATTAGTGATGAGATCTCTGAATGAGATACCAAGGAGTTTGCGAAAGCATTCGTCAAACAAGCTGGACAAAAACAATAACTTCTACATCAGACTCTTAGACGCAAAGTTCTCATAACCTATGCAGTCGTTGGGGAGTTGAGGCGTCAGAAACCTCAGCTTCTCCAGGGCCCAGCATATTGAGGGCGGCGCCCATCTCCTCTCCCTCGCTGCTTTACCTTCCCTGACCCTAAAGAGGGCAGGTACCCATTTACAGCTGGGTGAACTGGAGGAACTGTACTGAAGCCAAGGCGCGCAAACAGTCACCAATCCAAGTGGTAACCACGCTCGATGCTGTTTAACCTTTAACGAACAACACTACACAAACATAGACCACAAATGAACCAGCACCACACAAACATAGACCACAAACGAACCAACACTACACAAACATAGACCACAAACGAACCAACACTACACAAACATAGACCACAAATAAACCAACACTACACAAACATAGACCACAAACGAACCAACACTACACAAACATAGACCACAAACGAACCAACACTACACAAACATAGACCACAAACGAACCAACACTACACAAACATAGACCACAAATGAACCAACGCTACACAAACATAGACCACAAATGAACCAACACTATACAGACATAGACCACAAATGAACCAACACCACACAAACATAGACCACAAATAAACCAACGCTACACAAACATAGACCACAAACGAACCAACACTACAAAAACATAGACCACAAACGAACCAACACTACACAAACATAGACCACAAACGAACCAACACTACACAAACATAGACCACAAACGAACCAACACTACACAAACATAGACCACAAATGAACCAACGCTACACAAACATAGACCACAAATGAACCAACACTATACAGACATAGACACAAACGAACAACACTACACAAACAAGACACAAACGACCACACACCAAACATAGACCACAAACGAACCAACACTACACAAACATAGACCACAAACGAACAACACACAAACATAGACACAAATGAACAACACTACACAACATAGACCACAAACGAACCAACACTACACAAACATAGACCACAAATGAACCAACACTACACAAACATAGACCACAAACGAACCAACACTATACAGACATAGACCACAAATGAACCAACACCACACAAACATAGACCACAAATAAACCAACGCTACACAAACATAGACCACAAACGAACCAACACTATACAGACATAGACCACAAATGAACCAACACCACACAAACATAGACCACAAATAAACCAGCACCACATACACCTACCTACACAAACATAGACCACAAATGAACCAACACTACTCAAACATAGACCACAAACAAACCAACACAACACGAACCTGCCTACACAAACATAGATCACAAACGAACGGCCATTTTTATTTGCTACAACAGACCAATTGAAGACAAGCTTCTCTAGCCAATCACGCTAAAGCCAGATGACCTTAAAGAGAAGAACATTGGGAAAAAAGAGAGATAAGTATTACAGTGATTGAAACAATGAACTTCTGAAAATTGGATTATCCTTACAAGAGAAAAACAACGAACGGGGGAGGTGTGTAAAACCGTAAAGATCAAAGGTAAAGACAAGAAACGCACTTTAAAGGAAATGCACGCGCGCAGGCGCGAGCGCGCACGCGCACGCACGCGCACATACAGAGGCAGGAACAGATGACAAAATTGCCAAAACTGCATACACACGGGGACTGGATGTAAAAAAGCACATATGCGCTTATTCCATCGTCTTCGATATAAAAGAATTAATAAATAAAGGAAGATGGAAGGAAAAAGAAATATGACAACAAATGACAGACTGAATGAAAGTATACATGAATGCATGAACGAATGAATGTCGTGAATGAATAAATAACTTGATAAATTGACCTTTTTATGAATTTCGTCTCTTTTTATTTGGAGGATAATGGAATGAGCGCTCTTGTGCTTTTTTACATTCAGTTTCCGTGTGTATGAAGTTTTGTAAAATTTTGTCATCTGTTCCCACCGGTACACAATAGCCTACTCTTCCAAAAAGCGGAACAGGTTTTAACGTGTGCGCCATAGGTTCTGCTATAAAGATCTCTCTCTCTCTCTCTCTCTCTCTCTCTCTCTCTATATATATATATATATATATATATATATATATATATATATTATATTATATATATATATATATATATATATATATATATATATATATATAAGTCTCGATGTGTGTGTGTGTTGTGTGTGTGTGTGTGTGTGTGTGTGTGTGTGTGTGTGTGTGTGTGTGTGTGTGTGTGTGTGTGTGTGTGTGTGTGTGTGTGTGGAAGGGGATGTGTCAGTTAATTGTGTCCGTGTGTGTGTGTGTGTGTGTGTGTGTGTGTGTGTGTGTGTGTGTGTGTGTGTGTGTGTGTGTGTGTGTGTGTGTGTGTGTGATAGAGAAACAGACAGACAGAGAGACGGAGACAGAGATACAGAGATAAACAAAGACAGAGACAGATAAACAGACAGACAGAAATAAAGAGGCAGAGAGATAGGGAAAGAGGAAAAAGAGAAGAATTGTGAAGATGAGAATGAGAAAGAAGAAGAAGAAGAAGAAGAAGAAGAAGAAGAAGAAGAAGAAGAAGAAGAAGAAAGAAAAAGAAGAAGAAGAAGAAGAAGAAGAAGAAAAAAAACCCAACAACAACAACACAACAACAACAACAACACGAATCCGCTTTCAAACAGCTTAAAAGCGGAGAAGAAAGCGGTAAATGCGTTTTGTGAAATTTAGAAGAAAAAAGTGAACGTTCATGAGAACGAGACAGCAAAGATGGGAAGAAACAAGACAAGACAAAACAAAACAAGCTATAAAAACTGAAAAAAGAGAAATCATCGAAAAGTTAAAGAGGAGGAGGAGGCGGGCGGGGGGGGGGGGGGGGGAGGGGGGAAGGGGGGGGGGTAGGGGGGATAAGACGGAAGAAGAAAAATAGGGATTAAAATGTCAGAAAAGGCCATAAAAAGATACACACACACACACACACACACACACACACACACACACACACACACACACACACACACACACACAAGAAAAGAAAGGAAAGAAAGATAGAAAAAAATAGAATAAAAGAAAAAAATGACAACAGAAAGTAAGGAAGAAAGGGAGAAAGAAAGAAAGAAAAAGACAGAAGGAAAGAAAAGAATAGCAAGCAATAAGAGAAGACAGATAGATGGAAAGAAGAAAGGAAAAGGAAAACAAGGAGGAAAAACCCCCAGAAAATGAAGGAAAATAACAAGCGAGCAAACGAACGAATGAACGAAAGAAAGAAATAAAGACAGAAAGAAAGAAGAAGAAATGAATGTATTAAAGAAAGAAAGATAGAAAAAATGAATTAAAGAAAGTATGAAAAGAAAAGAAGGAAGGAAAAAAACCTGAAGTAAAACCAAACCGAAAAGAACTCAAGGAAAAAAAAAAAACAACCCACACACACAAAATATCCGTAAAAAGAAAACAGAGAAAAAAAAACCATAAACGGACTTCATGTAAACAGAGATTGAAACGTCTAAAAACGATTTTAAAAAATTCTTTTATATCGAGGGTAATGGAATAGGCACTAATGTGTTTTTTTACATCCAGTCACCATGTATATGCGGTTTTGTAAATTTTGTCATCTGTTCCCACCGGCACACAATGGCCTACTCTTACGAAAAGCGGAATAGGGTTTAACGTGTGCGCAAGATGTTCTGCGTACGTTCGCACACGGGACCTCAGTTTATAGTATCATCCGAAGAAAGAGAAAGAAACACAGGAAAAAAAGAATGAAAGACAAAAATAAGGAAAAATAAACACGCCGAAAAAAAAAGGCACCCGGAAGAAACATAAAAACGGCAACAACAACAAACAAAAACACAAAACACACCCCAATACAAAACAATAACAACAAACAAGAAAACAGTCTATCGCTTGTGTAGGTCAAACCTCTGCTGGTATCTATTGTTATCACGTATGGATTATGCTGGTGCTATCAAATAATAATTATCTGGTAATTCTTGCTTAACTTGTGGTTATGTTACGATGTTGGCTTTGTCGCTCTTAATATTGCTATTGCTGTCTGTGAGTGGGGGGGGAGTGGGGGGAGGAGGGGGAGAGAGGAGGAGGAGGAGAGAGAGAGAGAGAGAGAAGAGAGAGAGAGAGAAAGAGAGAGAGAGTGTGTGTGTGTGTGTTGTGAGGGGTGTGTGTGTGTGTGGTGAGTGTGTGTGTGAGTGAGTGAATGATGTGTGTGTGTTGTGAGGGGTATGTGGGGGTGTGGTGAGTTGATGTGTGTGTGTGTGTGTGTGTGTGTGTGTGTGTGTGTGTGTTGTGTGTGTGTGTGTGTGTGTGTGTGTGTGGATAAAGGGGTGTGTCAGTTCATTGTGTGTGTGGGTTTGTGGAGGGGGGTATATATATGTGTGTGTGTGTGTGTGTGTGTGGAGGGGTGTGTAGTGTTGTGTGTGTGTGTGTGGAAGGGGATGTGTCAGTCATTGTGTGTGTTGTGAGGGGTATGTGTGTGTGTGTGTGTGTCTGTGTGTATGTGTGTGTGTGTGTTAGTGTGTGTGTGTGTGTGTGTGTGTGCGTGAGAGAGAGAGACATAAAAAATGGATACTGTTTACTTTTGAGATACGTGTTACTTTATTAATCTAATTTTGTGTAATGCCTGTTGAGTAATTTCGAAATGCTGTTCATATATTCTTACTTTAAGACTATAAAATATTCTTTAGACTTGAGTCTTAAACAAGGCGGAACCCGTCACTTGTCATGCTCTGGCTGCATGCTGGGTATGTTTGTGCTTCCCTAACCCACTAAACGGTGCCCCAACAGTCTACTACACGGCATGTAAAGGTAAAGGTGTCCCAAAACCTACGTAATCGTATGGGAGCGAGGCATCAGTGACCTCTGCTTCTCCAGATGCCAGCATATTGATGGCGGCGCCCATCTCCTATCCCTCACTGCTTTACCTTCCCTGTCCCTAAAGAGGGCAGATACCCATTTACAGCTAGGTGAACTGGGTGACTGTACTGAAGCCAAGCGCACAAACCGTCACCCATCCGAGTGGTAACCACGCTCGATGCTCTTAACCTTAGCTTGGGAGGGAAAAGCGAGTGCGCTGACCACTGAGCTATCCCTAACACGACAGGTAAGTGAAGAGAAAAGCGATGTTTTTTGGTGGTGTTGTTTTTATAGTGATCAAAATATTCTCTGTTATTGCTCGAAGATTTTGCCACCGTGGCCTAATTGTTTGTGGGGTTTTTTTGGTTTTTTTTAAGACAAAAATAGAGATTATGTTGAAAGAGCTTAAAATGAGAAACAGAACTTCGACAGAATGGAAGAGATTATAAACGAAATGTTAATCCTAAGAGAGGAAAGTTGTAGGGTGGAGAGAGAGAGCGAGAGAGAAAGAGATGTGGGTAAAAAGACACACACACACACAATACTTCAGTATTATTATTAAGAAAGTTTTGTTTGTTAGATAGATGGCTTGATGAAAAAAAGCAAATGCATTGCTTATTCAATGTACCATCTGGAAATAGAACTTGACTTCACACACACACACACACACACACACACACACACACACACACACACACACAACAGTGCACACGCGCACGCGCTCGTAAATGTGTATGTGTGTGTGTGTGTGTGCGTGCGTTCGTGCGTGTGAGAGAAAGATCTTTTAAAAATAATCTTTATTTTCAAGAGTGACAAATAAGGATTACTTTTTTTTTCATTCGAGGGGTGGATGAGAGAGAGAGGAGAGAGAGAGAGAGAGAGAGAGAGAGAGAGAGAGAGAGAGGAGGAGAGAGAGACAGACAGACAGACAGACAGACAGACAGACAGAGACAGACAGACAACAGAGACAGACAGACAGACAGAACCTTTTTGAAATAACCCTTATTTTGAAGGGCAACAGATAAGCATTTATTTTTTTTTCCTCGAGAGAGAGAGAGAGGAGACAGACAGAGAAGAGAGACAGAGAGACAGAGACACACACAGAGCGAGAGCGAGAGCGAGAGCGAGAGCGAGAGAGAGAGAGACAGAGACAGAGAGAGAAAGTGAAAGAGACAGAGAGAGACAGAGAGAGAAAGTGAGAGAGACAGAGAGAGAAGTATCACATTCGCAGATCCTTTCTCACCTAGAAATCGCCCAGTAGAATAACTAGAACAGCCAACACACACACACACACACACAAATCTACAGGGTGAAGAAAACCAACAGTGTGCTAGAGATGAACGGAAGACAAGGGATTTACCTTCAAGGAAAAACATTGCACCTGCTTCCAGTCCACGAAAACAGGTTTTGCCAGGTGTTAAGGTGGCTAACAACATTCTTCTTCTACTTTCTGATTTTTGTTTTTATATTTCACTTTTGAAGTTTCATTGACTCGGGGTTATTTTTTGGATATATTTTTTGGTTTTTTTTTGTTTCATCTGTGTATCTTTTACTTGTTTATTCATTATTTTTCTTATTATTCATTTATATATCTGTTTTCTTTTTTAATATGTTTGTTACAATATTTACTTGTTGGTCCATTATTGTTTTTCTTATTATTCCGTTTCATATCTTGGTTCTTGTTGTTGTTGTTGTTTTTCAAATTATGTTTCTTTACTTATTTGTGTAGCCCTTTTGCAGGGGGTTGTTTACTTATTTAGTTTGTATTTGTTCTTTTATTTATCTATTTATGGTTTTTTATTTGCTCGTTTATTTGTCATTTTTTATGTATTTATTTAATTCCTTATTTATAAAATATCGTATTATTTCGTCATTTGTTAGATACCGTATAATTGTCATCTCATGTGTGTACTTGTGTAGTTTATTCTATTCTTGTTAGGTAATTTACGCGGTGTTTATTTTGTTTATCGACTTGGTTATATGTACTTTATTGCTTGATTCTCTTATTTCTTTATTTGACTTGCTCAGGAGATAGCCTGGTGCTTAGAGTGATGTATTCGTGATCTGCTGACCCGGGTTCGAATCTCGTTCAAGAGGATTTTTTTCTTTAGAGTGAACATCAGCGCAGATTCCACTCTCCCCAAAAATCCTTCGGATACGACTATAAACCGAGGTCCCGTGTGCAAAACGCACACAGAACATCTTTCGCACACGTAACGATCCGTTCCGCTTTACGGTAGAGTAGACCATCCTGTGCCGGTGGAACGGATGGCAAAAATTGACAAAACTGCATTCACACGAGGACTGGATTTTTTTTTTAAAGCACACGAGTGCTTATTCAATTATCCTCGAAATAAAATAATAAAATAAAATACAAAAAATAACTACCTCATCTTCTGCAACATAATTGTCTTGTTGTTCCTAAAGCACTCACCTCGATCGGTGGATCGGTGGTCTAGAGGTAACGCGCCTGCCTAAAAAGCGAAAAGTCTGGGTCGGAAGTGTATTGCGGTGGTTCAATCCCCGTTTGGGCCCCAAACTTTACAACAAGCAACATTTCGAAAGGAACCCAGTAATGCATTGGTATCACAGTAACATGAACAAGAGAAGAACTGCGAAGAAAAATTGCGATGAAGAAGAATTGCGAAGAATTGCGAACAAGAAGAAGAATTGCGAAGAAATGCAAAGAAGAAGAATTGCGAAGAAGAATTGCGAGGAAGAGGGAGAAGAAGAATTGCGAAGAAGAATTGCGAAGGAGAAGAATTGCGAAGAAGAAGAATTGCGAAGAAGATATGCGAAGAAGAAAAGGAAAAAGAAGAAGAAAAAGAAAGAGAAGAAAAAGAATTGCGGAGAAGAAGAAGTATTGCGAAGAAGAAGAAGAAGAATTGCGAAGAAGAAGTGCGAAGAAGAAGAATTGCGAAGATGAATTGTGAAGAAGAATTGCGAAGAAGAAGAAGAATTGCGAAGAAGAAGAAGAAGAGCAGCAACAATAACCACAGAAACAGACCAGACACTACGCATCTTATTCTACAAGAGAACGCAGAGAAGGGAGAGAAGTATTATTGGAAGTTCAACAACCTAATTATCTCCCACTATGAAAAAGCAATAATTTCTCCTGCTCAGTTTTACTGTGTTGTCGTTGTGATCATACAATGCACTACTGGGTTCCTTTCGAAATGTTGTTTGTGTCCAGTGTTTATTTCTATGCTCAGTAAATGAATGAGATTATAAATCTGCTCGAAATGAAGTATAAGGAAGAGACAAGGACCTCACAAATAAGGGAGATAAAAAAAGATAGGAAAATGTAGTGTGTGTGTGTGTCTGTGTGTGTGAGTGTGTGTGTATGTGTGAGTGTGTGTATGTGTGTGCGTGCGTGTGTGCGTGTGTGTATGTGTGTGAGTGTGTTTGTACGTGTGTGTGTGTGAGTGTGGTGTGGTGTGTGTGTGTGTGTGTGTGTGTGTGTGTTGTGTGTGTTTGTGTTTGTGTGCCATAAACACAAGAACAGACGAAAGCAAACATCAGTAAAAAAAAAAAAAATAAAAAAAAAATAAAAGTTAAAGTTTCTTAGCTTTCGCTGTCTCTGTCTCTGTCTGTCTGTCTGTCTCTGTCTTCCTGTCTCTTTCTGTCTCTCTCTGTCTCTCCTCTCTCTGTCTTTCTCTCTGTCTCTGTCTCTCTCTCTGGCTGTCTCTCTCACTTTATCTCTGTCTGTCTGTCTGTCTCTGTCTTTGTATCTCTCTCTCTCACTTTATCTCTGTCTGTCAGTCTCTCTGTCTCTGTCTCCCTCACTCTCTCTCTCTCTGTCTCTTTTTCTGTCTCTCTCTTGTAGTGAATACTATAAACAAAGCTATTTACAAAAACAAAACAAAGTAAAAAAAATATTACGCAAACTGTCTGGAGTTTTATTGAGGCGTATTTCTAAAAGTTTATATATCGTTTCTAGACAGAATTAAAACTTTTCTCTTTTTTCTCTTTTTTTTTCTCTTTCTTTTTTTCAGTTTTGAACATTTTCCGTTTGAATCTTGTGTTCATTGTTCACGAGAAGACATAGGTAACAAGCTTGATCACTTCAAAGACATTTGTTTGACTTTCTCTTCTGGCGTGTGCGTCATGTAGATGGAAGCATGAGCAGGCATGCATGCATGCACGTGCACCGCGCGCATGTGAGTGTGTGTGTACGTGTGGGTAAAATGGATAGATGTCGGTGTATATGTATGTATGTGTGTGTGTTGTTGATGGTGCTTCTATTTTACGTCTGTTCATTCAAAGTAATAATGGACGATGGGAACGGGAGGAGAGGAGGGCATTGGTGTTGATGGATGTGTGTGTGTGTGTGCAGTAAAAATTAATGTCTGTCTATTGCTAAAGAACGGAGACAGTACACAGACAAAGGGTTAAACAATGATAACAACAAATAAATACATAAGAAATGCTAAAATGTTTTTATAGCTATAAGAAATATCACATAGGATTGTTTATTAAAGATATTTTTTTACGAATCACCAAATTAAAAATGTGAAGTTGTATGTGTGTGTGTGTGTGTGTGTGTGTGTGTGTGTGTGTGTGTGTGTGTGTGGTGTGTGGAGAGGGAGAGAGAGAGAGAGAGAGAGAGGAGAGAGAGAGAGAGAGAGAGAGAGAGAGAGAGAGAGAGAGAGAGAGAGAGGAGAGAGAGAGGAGAGAGGAGAGAGAGAGAGAGAGAGAGAGAGAGAGAGAGAGAGAGAGACCTTTTTTAGATTTAAAAAAATTCGTATTTGAAACTATCTTGGAACATTTAAACAAACATGAAACGTAGCTTTCTTGTGTCTTTTCGAGATTATGATTCCCATGAATCATGTTTCTGAGAGTTTTCTCTCCCCAAAAGTCCTTCGGATGAGACTATAAACCAAGGTCCCGTGAGCGAACGCACGCAGAACATCTTGCGCACACGTAAATCCTGTTCCGCTTTTCGAAAGAGTAGGCTATTGTGTGCCGGTGGGAACAGATGACAAAATTGACAAAACTGCATACACACGGGACTGGATGTAAAAAAGCACACTTGTTCTTATTCCATTGTCCTTGATATAAAAGAATAAAAGAATAACAGAAAAAGAGAGTTTTGCAATTGCCCTTCATGGGATGATTACAGTGGTTTGACTTGACTTTTTTTTTATATATCGAGGATAATGGAATAAGCACTCATGCGCTTTTTTTTTACATTCAGTCCCCGTGTGTATGCGGTTTTGTCAATTGTTGTCATCTGTTCCCACCGGCACACAATGGCCTACCAAGACTTGACTGACCAAGAACTGTACCCGAGTGACGCAGGACAGGAACTAGGATGTGTAAGCTATGTGCTAGAAACCCAGACAGGGAAGACCTTGGAAGACTGGCTGTCTGTCTGTCTGTCTTCTTCCTCTGTTTCCTCACACGCTCAGGCAACAACTCTGTCAGGTCAGCCGACACACGCTGCGCTGCCGCAAACATATGCACACAGGTGTCGTGTTGAATCTCCTCACCCCCACCCCCTTCCCCCCAAAACCCAAACGAACATACAGAAGACCCCCTGAAACAACAACAAACAACAACAACAACAAAACAAACAACAGGTGGATAGATACGCAAACTCTCACCGCTCATGAACCTCGGAGTTCTAGACCACACACCACAAATCTCTGGCCGAGTCATTCAAGCTCATACCACTGTGGGGATGGATACTTGGGGAAACCTGTTAGTGCAGATAGCATCTCCACCTTCTGGAAATACTGTGCTAGAAATTCCCTCTTTTCTATCCCTCTCTTTCTTACTGCCGTGTTCCTTTTCTTTTTGTCACCTCCTTCTTGTCTATTTTTTGCCTTCTTTGGTCCATTCTGCTGCCTTTTTTCCCCCCAGAAAGACTTAAAAGATGAACCATTCTCTCCCACGCCGAAGTCGAATGTGCAGGAGCTGAGTTGTCAGGCGCTTAACGGCAGCACAACGCATTTTGGCTTATATGATTGACAACAATAGTAGCTGTCTGAGCGTTCAACGAAGAAGAAGAAGCAGATGAAAGCAGATGAGAGCGTACAATCAGGAGATCAGAACAAAGAGACTACCCAGAAAAAGGCACACAGTTGTTAGACAGTATCTTAAGACTCGAACAGTTTGCAGGTTTGATCTAACATCTGTCTCTAGGCTGTGTAACTGAAGAAGGTTTTGGTGTTGTTGTTTTTACGTAAGAGTTGTCATAAGTGTTGACTCCCTTCCTTTGCGAACGTCTCTCTGCTGCCTGAGAGGCTAATTTGAAGTCCAATGGCTGAACACATGCGTGGTCTTTTCCAACCAATCAGAAGCTGATCTCCCTTTTAGAGAAGAAAAGGACAGCGGTTATGAGCGGTAATGCGATAACAGAAAATAACCTGGTGTTCATCCACGGATGCCGCCCCCCGTGGAGATGCCAGAGTAAGTCTGTCAGCATAAATTGCATCCCCACTTTCTGGAAATGTTGTGCTATGAGCTCCTTCCTTTCTTTTTTTTACCCCCCTCTTTGTTACTGCCTTGTTCCTTTTCTTCCCATCCTCTCTTTTTTGTCTACTTTCTGCCTTCCTGGTCCATTCCCCTGCCTTTTTCTCCCCCAGAAAGACTTAAAGGATAACAATTCTCTCTCCCACACCAAAGTCGGATGTGCTGGGCCTGACTTGTCAGGCGCTTAGCGGCAGCTCAACGCATTCTTCGCTCATATGACGGACAACAATAGTTGCTGTGTGAGCGTTCGAGGAAGAGGAAGAAGAAGATCCAGCAATAGACTTCGGCATAGAGAGAAAGAATTGGTAAAGCCTCTATCACGTTGCCAATTGTGCAATGGCGTATATGGGATTTCCGTGACATTTTCTTGAGAAGAAAAGAACAGAGAGCAACACGGCTAGCCCAAATTGCTGTAGACTTTCAGAGATGTTATCTTTCCTGCTATAATTGTCATCGGCAGGGTAGATAACTGAAGAATGTTCATTGAGTTCTCGAAACTTTACAAACAACCGTGGTAGGTCATATACCTATTGAAGTATCGGCAAAGTTTTCCCCTGAGAAAAAAGCTCCTAGGGAATATGACACTCACTGTTACACCTTGACAAAGCATAAAAAACACGAAAGTCGTAGCCAGTACAAAACAATGTATCACTTCCTGCATATTTTCTCACCGTAATTGGTTGAACACAGATTATTATCCCCAAACCAAACCAGCTCACGACAGACTGTGTTAGAGTAACGCGTAAAGAATATGACATTATTATGTAACAAACTGCTAGAGAGAGAGAGAGAGAGAGAGAGAGGAGAGTAGAGAGAGGAGAGAAGAGGAGAGAGGAGAGGGAGAGAGAGAGAGGAGAGAGAGAGAGATGAGAGAGAGGAAAATGAGAGAGAGAGAGAGAGAGAGAGAGAGAATGTCAAAACAATAACCCACTGAACATGAAACACGTCAATGGTTGAACGTAGTATTCTACAACTAAATGGACAAGGTCAGAAAACATTGTGCTTGTGACACCACAATTGTCTTCTTTTGTTTAAGGTAAAGGTGTCCCATAACTTATAAGGTCATAGGGGAGCGAGGCGTCAGAGACCTCAGCTTCTCTAGGGCCAGCATATTGAGGGCGGCGCCCATCTCCTCTCCCTCGCTGCTTTACCTTCCCTGACCCTAAAG
>CM054162.1:9800820-9820820 GCA_028751875.1 Rapana venosa
AATTCTGAATGAAATGACTATAAAATCATGCGACCTTGATTCCATACCTGCTCCTGTTTTCTCACAATGCCTTCCACAACTTTTGCCTATTATCACTAAAATAGTAAACTCATCTCTTCAGTCAGGAAATTTTCCATCAGCTCTTAAAACAGCAATAGTTACACCTCTACTGAAAAAGCACGACCTCGATCCCAACATTCTGAAGAATTATAGGCCTGTCTCAAATTTACCCTTTGTCTCTAAAGTACTAGAAAAAGTAGTTCTCAAACAGCTCAACAGTTACCTTCATTCCAATGAGAATCTTCCAACTTTTCAGTCTGCCTATCGCCCCAACCACAGCACCGAAACCACCCTAGTCCATACTTTAGATACACTTCTACTTGCTTCTGATGCAGGAAAAATCTCCCTCCTCACTCTTCTTGACTTATCTGCAGCCTTTGATACCATAGATCACTCAATTCTTCTTTCTCGCCTCCAAAATACGTTTGGTATTAACGGCACAGCCCTCACCTGGTTTACTTCATACCTCACAGACCGGTTCCAGAAAGTTATTGTAAACAAAATTCAATCAAAACCTGTCAAAATGGAATGTGGAGTCCCGCAGGGATCAGTCCTGGGCCCTGTTCTCTTTACTCTCTACACTGCTTCACTCTCACATATAATAAACAACCACCCTATTGATCATCATTTCTATGCCGATGATACTCAACTTCAGTGCAGCGATACTGTTGAAAACTTGCCTTCCCTCCTGACAAATATGTCCTACTGCTTTCAAGACATTCAAAACTGGATGACTCAGAACAAGTTACAACTTAATGCCGATAAAACCGAAGCCATGCTCATAGGGACCCAACATAAACTTTCCTCTATCGCAAAAACTTCAATAGAATTCGGCAATACGTCAGTTCCTTTGTCCAACTCTGTGAAGTATTTAGGAGTAGTTCTTGACAACACACTCTCTATGAAAAAATTCATCACCCAGACCTGCCAGTCTTGCTACTATCAATTACGGCGCATAAGCGCGATTCGCAAGTATCTGTCCACTGATGCAACTTCCAAGCTTGTCACATCTCTCATTCTTTCACGTTTAGACTACTGTAATTCTCCTTTGGCTGGTCTACCAGCATCATCTATCCACTCTCTTCAACGCATACAAAACTCTGCAGCTCGACTGGTCCTAAGAAAGAAAAAATCTGAACACATCACTCCTCTTCTGCGATCTCTTCACTGGTTGCCTGTCTCACAAAGACTGGGGTATAAGATCAATACCCTCTCTTTCAAATGTCTCCACAAATCTGCACCCTCTTATCTCTGTAACTGTCTTCACCTGTACACTCCATCCCGTTCCCTTCGTTCAGCCGCAGATACTTTGTGCTTTCGAACACCCAGATTCAAACAAACCACTGTTGGCCGTCGCTCCTTCTCTGATTCTGGTCCATCCACCTGGAATGACCTCCCTCTTTCACTTCGTCAAAAGCCTTCACTTGATTCCTTCAAATCCAGCCTCAAAACACACTTATTTCCTACCTGAGACTTTCCCCCCACATATCTGTCCCTAATTTTCAACAGCATATTTCACCTTCTAAGTATTGTTCCGTGTGTGTGCGTGTGTGTGTGTGTGTGTGTGTGTGTGTGTGTGTGTGTGTGTGTGTGTGTGTGTGTGTGTGTGTGTGTGTGTGTGTGTGTGTGTGTGTGTGTGCGTGCGTGTGCGTGCGTAGTGCGCGCGCATGGATTTGAAATCTGTTGCTCATGCTCATTATGTTTAAGGAGAGTTGCATGCCTGTAAATGATTGAGTGCAAGCGCTTCGATTTGTTTGTTTTTTACAAGATTCAGCGCTATATAAATTCCATATATTATTATTATTATTATTATTATAAGCAGTAATAATAACTAGAAAGAAAAAAGAAACAAAGAAAGAAAAACAAAGAGAGAAACAAAGAAAAAAGCATAAAAAGGAAGACCCCCCACCTCTAAGGAAAAAAGTTAAACGTAGAAAACAAAAGTACCCCCCCAAAAAAAACAACAACAACAACTAAACAAACACACAAAAACCAAGAAAGACAAACATACAAACACACACACATACATACATACACACATACACTCACATACACACACACACACACACACACACACACACACACACACACACACACACACACACACAAACCGACCCCCGAAAGAAACAAGCAACGAAAGAATGAAACGGGAAAACAATATTAAAAAACCCGGAAAGAAAAACAAATACAGAAAGAAAGAGGAGAAGACCAACACCGTACATATCCTAATACCATTCCTGCTTCCAAGAGTCTTCACGAATATTTTCACAACCCCCTCACCCACCCCCACCCTTCCTCCACCCCACCACCACTTCCCCACTTTCACACCAAGAAACAAACATCGTTATGTGTCCACACAGCAGTAGTATACCATCTTTCGGCAGTGCCTATACGGCAATGTCTTCTTTCAAAGAAGATAACTTGTCGCTGTGCCGAATGGAAATTCTCCCCACCTGAAGAGCAGTTCTGTGTTTCCAGATTGTCACGACAATGACCATATGACTTTGCTTTTGTAGTGTTGTATCTCTGTCTGTGTGTCTGTGTGTCTGTTTGTTTGTCTGTCTGTCTATCTGTTCTATGTATTTCTTTGCCACTGATACCTTTCTTTTATCTGATTGTTTACTTTATATGATTGTCTCTCTGTCTGTCTTGTCTGCCTGTCTCTGCTTCTTTCTCTGTCTCTAATATATTTCTTTTATCTGATTGTTTACTTTATATGATTGTCTCTCTGTCTGTCTTTGTCTGCCTGTCTCTGTTTCTTTCTCTGTCTCTAATATATTTCTTTTATCTGATTGTTTACTTTATATGATTGTCTCTCTGTCTCTCTCTCTGTCTGTCTCTATGTCGCTGTCTGTCTCTGTTCCTTTCTTTGATTTCTTTCTTTTCTGTGACTGCTTAGTCTTTGTCTCTGTCTGTCCACCTGTGTTTTTCCACTCTTTCTGTGTAAAAAAAAGAAAGAAAGAAAGAACGAAAGGATGAATGAAATAAATGGATAAATAAAGAACTCGAACTTGAACTCGAATGTTTTAATGAGGGTACTTGGATAAGCCAGGGGCTTCTTTACACCAGGCCCTCATCAAAAGAGGGGCAAAATAGACAAATAAACAAATAACTACTTACAGAAATACAGGCATAAGCAATAATAATAGCTAGAAAGAAACAAAGAAACAAAAATAGAAAAAAACAAAAAGAAACAAAGAAAAAAGCATAAAAAGGAAGACCCTCTTCCCCCTCAAAGTAGAAAAATGAAAGATAGAAAAAAAGAGTACCCCTCTAAAAAAAAATTTTTTTTTAAAAAGCCAACCCAAAACAAGCCCACAAAAACCAAGAAAGACAAACATACAGAAACACACACACACAAACACACACACACACACACCACACACATACACACACACACAAACCAACCCTCGAAAAAAACAAGCAGCGAAAGAATGAAAATGAGGGGGGTCGGGGGGGGGGGGGGGGGGGGGGGGGGGGGGGGGACTCTAAAAAACCGGAAAGAAAAAAAAAAAATACAGAAAGAAAGAGGAGAAGACCAACACCGTTACATATCCTAATACCATTCCTGCTTCCAAGAGTCTTCACGAAATATTTTCACAACCCCCTCACCCACCCCCACCCTTCCTCCACCCCACCACCACTTCCCTACTTTCACACCAAGAAAACAAACATCGTATATGTGTCCACACAGCAGTTAGTATACCATCTTTCGGCAGTGCCTATACGGCAATGTCTTCTTTCAAAGAAGATAACTTGTCGCTGTGCCGAATGGAAATTCTCCCCACCTAAAGAGCAGTTCTGTGTTTCCAGATTGTCACGACAATGACTATATGACTTTGCTTTTGTAGTGTTGTATCTCTGTCTGTGTGTCTGTGTGTCTGTTTGTTTGTCTGTCTGTCTATCTGTTTCTATGTATTTCTTTGCCACTGATACCTTTCTTTTATCTGATTGGTTACTTTGTATGATTGTCTATCTGTCTGTCTTTGTCTGCCTGTCTCTGTTTCTTTCTCTGTCTCTAATATATTATTTTCTCTGATTGTTTACTTTATATTATTGTCTCTCTGTCTCTCTCTGTGTCTGTCTCTATGTCGCTGTCTGTCTCTGTTCCTTTCTTTGCCTCTATTTCTTTCTTTTCTGTGACTGCTTAGTCTTTGTCTCTGTCTGTCCACCTCTGTGTTTTTCCACTCTTTCTGTGTAAAAAAAGAAAGAAAGAAAGAACGAAAGGATGATTGAAATAAATGGATAAATAAAGAACTCGAACTTGAACTCGAATGTTTTAATGAGGGTACTTGGATAAGCCAGGGGCTTCTTTACACCAGGCCCTCATCAAAAGAGGGGCAAAATAGACAAATAAATAACTACTTACAGAAATACAGGCATAAGCAATAATAATAGCTAGAAAGAAACAAAGAAACAAAAATAGAAAAAAACAAAAAGAAACAGAGAAAAAAGCATAAAAAGGAAGACCCTCTCCCCCTCAAAGTAGAAAAATGAAAGATAGAAAAAAAGAGTACCCTCTAAAAAAAAATTTTTTTTTAAAAAGCCAACCCAAAACAAGCCCACAAAAACCAAGAAAGACAAACATACAGAAACACACACACACACACACACACACACACACACACACACACACACACACACACACTACACACACACACAAACCAACCCTCGAAAGAAACAAGCAGCGAAAGAATGAAACGGGGGGGGGGGGGGGAAAACTCTAAAAACCCGGAAAGAAAAATAAAAATAAAATACAGAAAGAAAGAGGAGAAGACGAACACCGTACAGATCCTAATACCATTCCTGCTTCCAAGAGTCTTCACAAATATTTCCAACCCCACCCCCCACCCCCCACACCCTTCCTCACCCCACCACCACTTCCCCACTTTCACACCAAGAAACAAACATCGTTATGTGTCCACACAGCAGTAGTGTACCATCTTTCGGCAGTGCCTATACGGCAACCTCTTCTTCCAAAGAAGATAACTTTCACTGTGCCGAATGGAAATTCTCCCCACCTAAAGAGCAGTTCTGTGTTTCCAGATTGTCACGACAATGACTATATGACTTTGCTTTTGTAGTGTTGTATCTCTGTCTGTGTGTATGTGTGTCTGTTTGTTTGTCTGTCTGTCTATCTGTTTCTATGTATTTCTTTGTCACTGATACCTTTCTTTTATCTGATTGGTTACTTTGTATGATTGTCACTCTGTCTGTCTGTCTGTCTCTGTGTTTCTTTCTCTGTCTCTAATATATTTCTTTTATCTGATTGTTTACTTTATATGATTGTTTCTCTGTCTGTCTGTCTGTCTGTTGCTGTGTCGTTCTCTGCCTCTATCTGTTTCTTTTATCTGATTGTTTTACTTTATATGATTGTCTCTATGTCTGTCTGTGTGTCTGTTTGTTTGCTGTCTGTCTGTCTCTGTCTTTCTCTGCCTCTAAAATCTTTCTTTTTATCTGATTGTTTTTACGTTATAATGATTGTCTGTCTCTCTCTATCTGTCTCTGTGTCTTTCTTTGCCTCTAATATCTTTTTTTTATATGATTGCTTACTTTAAATGATTGTCTCTCTGTCTCTGTCTTTCTGTCTCTCTGTCGCTGTCTCTGTCTCTGTTCTTTCTCTTCCTCTATTTCTTTACTTTCCGTCACTGCTTAGTCTTCGTCTCTGTCTGTCCACCCTCTGTGTTTTCCACATTTCTGTGTAAAATAGAAAGAAAGAAAGAAAAAAAGGAAGAAGGGAGAAAAGAAAGAAAGAAAGAAAGAAAAAAAAGAAAGACAGGACGAACGGGAAAAAAGAGAGAAAGAAGGACATAAAGAAAGTCAAGAAAGAAACAGGAGAAGACCAACACCGTACATATCCAAAACCCATTCCTGCTTCAAGAAACTTCACAAATATTTCCAACCCCACCCCCCCAACCCCCAACCCCCACTCACCCTTTCCTCACCCCACCCCCATTTTCCCCCACTTTCACACCAAGAACAAACTCGTATGTTCCACAAGCGTAGGGGGTACCATCTTTCGAAGTGCCTATACGGCAATCTCCTTCCAAAAAAAAACTTGTCGCGTGCCAAATGAAAACTCCCCCCTAAGACAGTTCTTGTTCCCCAGATTGCACACAGTGACCATAGACTTTGCTTTTTGGGTTTTGATCCTGTCTGTGTGTCTGTTGTCGTTTCGTCTGCTGTCTATCGTTTCTATGTATTTCTTTGCCACTGATCCTTTTTTTTATCATTGTTACTTGTTTTTGCTCTCTTTTCCTGTCTGTCTCTCTGTCCTTCTCTCTGTTCTGTCTGCTCTCTGTCTCTGTCTCCTGTTCTGTCGTCTCTCTGTCTCTGCTGTCTCTCTATCGCTTTTCCCCCCGGGGGCTCTGTGTCGTTCTCTCCCTCATATTTTTTTTTTGATCTGATTTTTTTATTTTAATGATTCTCCTGTCTCTGTCTGTCGTCTTTTGTCTGTCACTTTTCTGCTTTTTCCCTCTCCTCTATCTCCTTCTTTTCTCTGATTTTTTATTTTATATGATTGTCTCCGTCCGTCTGTCTGTCCTCTGCGTTTCTCTGGTCTTTCTTTGCCTCTATTTTTTTTCCTGTTTGTTAACTTTAGTGATTGTATCTCTGCTTGCCCAGCTGTCCTATGTCCGCTCTCTGCCTGTCTCTTTCCTGCTCACTCATTTTTCTCTGATTGTAAGTAGTTATTTTTTTCTCTTCCCCTGTCATCTGCGCTTGTCGTCTCTTCTCTTCCCTATTCTTTCTTTCGTTACTGTTTTAGTTTCGTCTCTGTCGTCCACCCTCTGGGTTTTCTACTCTTTCTGTGAAAAAAGAAAGAAAGAAAAACAAAAAGGAAAAAGGGAAAGCAAAAAAACGAAAAAAGAACGAAAGAAAAAAGAACGAAAGAAAGAAAAAAAAAAGACAAAACGAAAGAAAGAACGAAAGAAAGAAAGAAAAAGAACGAAAGAAAAAATAAAGAACGAAAGAAAGAAAGAACGAAAGAAAAGTAAAAAGAAAGAAAAAAGAAGAAAGAAAGAAAAAACGAAAGAAAGAAAAAAGAAGAAAGAAGGAAAAAACAAAAAAAGAAAGAAAGAACAAAAGAACGAAAGAAAAAAAAGAAAAACAAAGAAAGAACGAAAGAAAAAAAAGAAGAAAGAAAAAAGAAGATCGAAAGAAAAAAAAGAAAGAAAAAAAGAAAGAACAAAAGAAAAACGAAAAAAAAAAAAAGAAAAAAAGAAAGAACGATCAAAGAAAGAAAGAACAAAGAAAGAAAAAGAAAAAAAAAAAACGAAAAAAAAAAAAAAAACGAAAAACGAAAAAAAAAAAAAGGGAAAAAAAAAAGAACGAAAGAAAAAAGAAAGAAGAAAGCAAAAAAAAAAAAGACAAAGGAAAAAAAAAAAGAAAGAAAAAGAAAAAAGGGAAACGAAAAAAGAACAAAAAAAAAAAAGAAAGAAAAAGAAAAGAAAAAACAAAAGAAAAAAAAAAGGGAAGAAAGAACGAAAAAAAAGAAAAAACAAAGAAAGACGGAAAACGAAAGAAAGAAAGAAAGAAAGAAAGAAGAAAAGAAAAAAAAAAGAAAGGAAGAAAGAAAAAGACAAAAAAAGAAAAAAACAACGAACGAACGAAAAAAAGAAAGAAAGAAAAACGAAAAAAAAAAAAAAAAAAGAAAGAAAAAGGGTGTGAAAAAACCCCCCCCCCCCCTGTTTCCCTCCCCCCCACCCCCATAAAAAAAAAATAAAAAACAAAGATAAAAAATTTTTAAAAAAACACAGAAGAGTGAGGACCTATACCTAAAAAACACAACAACACAACAACAACAATCAGAATAAAAATTTACGGATTAGGGTGACATCTAAACGTTTCGGAACATTTTGTAAAAACAAATCCTCTCTGTCTGCGTCTGCGTCTGTCCTTCCTGTCTTTCTGCCATCTGTTTTTCTCTCTCCTCTCCTCTCCTTCTCTCTCCTCTCTTCTCGCTCTTTTCCCCCCCCTCTCCTCCTACTCTCTCAATTTTTTTCGTCTCTCTCGTCGGTTTTTTCTCCTCGTCGTTGCCTGTCGCTGTCCTTCTCTCTTTTCTCTCTCTCTCTCTCCTCTCTCTCTCTCTCTCCTTCTTTTTTCCTCTCTCTCCTCTGTCCTTTAAAAAAAAAAAAAATTTAAAAGTAGAGGCTTTCTTTTAAAATTTCGAAGCACGTCATGAAAAGTATTCTCCTCCCTCCTTTCTGCCCTCTCTCTCTCCTCTCTCCCTCCTCTTTTCCCTCATTTCTCTCTCCTTTTCTCTCTCTCTTTTTTTTTTCTCCCTCTCGTCTTTTCTCTCTCTTCTTTCTTTCCCCCCCCCTCCACGCCCCCCCCTCCTCCCCCCACCCCTTCTCTCTTTCTCTCTTTCCTCTTTTCTCTCCTCTTCTCCCCTCTCTCCTCTTCTTCTCTCCTCTCTCCTCTCTCTCCTCTCTCTTTCTCTCTCTTTTTTTTCTCGCCCTTTCTTCGCCTTCTTTTTCTGTCCCCGGCTGTCCTCCCCTTTTTTCTCCCATCTCTTCCCCATCTCTCCCTCCCCTCTCCCCCCTCTTTTCCTTTTTCCCCCCCCCCCTCTCCTCTTTTTCTTTCAAAAAATAAGAAGAACAGATGATAGTAGCAGGCTTGCTCCTTTCCCCCTCTTTCCCCCCCCTTCCCCCCCCCCTTTAAAAACAAAAACGAACCCATTATTTTTTCTACAAAACTTCAGGCCCCTTTTAGAATTCAAGGGTGTGCTTCCTTACAAACTAATCTCACATCGTTTTATTTTTTTTATTTTATTTTTTTCCCTTTCCAGAAATATACCGCCGTGCTGATTGGAAATCTGTTCATGGAAGAAGAGAACAGTCTTGGGGTATCCCCTTGTTTTTACACTGTAGGGGCTGACTGTCTGGCTCTTACTTTGCTGTGTGTGTGTTTCTCGGTGTAGTTTGTGTTTGTGTGAGTGTGTTGTGTTTTTTGTGTGTGTTGGTGTTTTTTTATGAGACCCGTGTGTGTGTTTTTTTGTTGTTGTGTAAATTCGTCTGTCTATCTGTCTGCTGTGTCTCCTTCTTTCTCGCTCTCTAAAGAAAACAAAAAAAAAATTTATTGTCTGCTTCTCTGTTTTGCTGTCTGCGTGTCTATGTCTGTCTGTCTTCTGTCTTCTCTCTATCCCTCTTTCTCTCTCTCTTCCTCTTCCCCTCTCCCCCTCCCTCCAAAAAAAATCGGGAAAAAATTGATTTCTTGTATGCGTTCGTGCTCGCCCCGTCGTGTCTGTTCCCTCCTCTGTGTTCCTGGGTCTCTCGTGTCCTTGTCTCTGTGTCTCTGTTCTTTCTGTAAATTCGCCATTGTTCTTTATTCATTGTCTGCCCCTCTGTTTAAAGATCTTTTTTTCTCTTTCTCTCTTTTCCTTTTCCTTTTCTCCTCTCTCTCTCTCCCTCTCTCCTTTTCTCTCTCCTTTTTCGCTCTCCTTTTCTTTTCCCCCCCCACCCTTTAAAAAAAAAACGAACACCATTTGTTTTGTCTAGGAACCATCAGAGCCATCTTTCAGAAGTGTCAATGGCTGTGCTTCCTTACAAACTAATCTCACATCGTTTTTTATTTTATTTTATTATTTCCATTTCCAGAAGATGATACCGCTCGTGCTGACTGGAAAGTCTGTCCAAGGGAAGAAGAGAACAGTCTGGTGTTTCCCAGTTGTTGTTACACTGTAGGTCTGACTGTCTGTGCTCTTACTTTTGTCTGTGTGTGTGTGTGTGTGTGTGTGTTGTGTGTGTGTGTGTGTGTGTGTGTGTGTGTGGGGGGGGGGGGGTGTGTGCGTGTGTGTGTGTGTGTGCGTGTGTGTGTGTGTATGTGTGAGTGTGTGTGTGTGTATGTGTGTGTGTGTGTGTGTGTGTGTGTGTGTGTGTGTGCGTGTGTGTGTATGTGTGTGTGTATATCTGTCTTTCTATCTGTCTCTGTCTGTCTGTCTTTCTCTCTCTATAAAAAATATAATCAAAAGGTGATTTCTGTGTCTGTCTGTCTCTGTCTTTGTCTCTGTCTGTCTGTCTGTTTCTCTCTCTCTCTCTCTCTCTCTCCTCTCTCTCTCTCTTCTCTCTCTCAAAAACATAAGAAAAGGGTGATTTCTCTGTCTGTCCGTCCGTCTGTGTCTGTATTTGTGCCTATCTGTCTGTCTGTTTCTCTCCCTCTCTCTGTGTCTATCTCTGTCTCTCTGTGTCTCTCTGTCTCTGTCTCTCTCTGTGTCTCTCTCTGCCTCCCTGTGTCTCTCTGTCTGTCTCTTTTTGTCTCTCTGTCTGTCTGTCATTCGTTCATTTATTCATTGTCTGTCTGTGAGTCTGTCTGTGAGTCTTTCTGTCTCTCTCAAAAAGACCAGAAAAGGGGATTTCTCTCTGTCTGTCTCTGACTGTCTGTCTGTTTCTCTCCCTCTCTCTCTCTCTGTCTCTCTGTGTCGCTGTGTATCTGTCTCTGTATCTCTCTGTCTCTCTCTGTTTGTCTGTAATTTGTTCATTCATTCATTGTCTGTCTGTCTGACTGTCTTTCTCTATCTCTCTCTCTATCTTTCTCCCTCTCTGTCTCTGTCTCTGTCTCTGTCTCTCTCTCTCTCTCTCTCTCTCTCTCCCTCTCTCAATCTCTCTCTCTCTCAATCTCCTCTCCTCTCCCTCCCTCTCTCTCTATCCTCTCTCTCTCTCAATCTCTCTCTCTCTCATCTCTCTCTCTCTCTCTCTCTCTCTCCTCCTTCTCTCTCCTCTCTCCTCGCTCTCTCTCTCTTCCCCCCCCCCCCCCCTTCAAAACAAGAAACGAACACCATTAGTTTTGTCTAGGAACCATCAGAGCCATCTTTCAGAAGTGTCAATGGCTGGGCTTCCTTACAAACTAATCTCACATCGTTTTATTTTATTTTATTTTATTATTTCCCTTTCCAGAAGATGATACCGCTCGTGCTGATTGGAAAGTCTGTTCATGGGAAGAAGAGAACAGTCTGGTGTATCCCAGTTGTTGTTACACTGTAGGTCTGACTGTCTGTGCTCTTACTTCGTCTGTGTGTGTGTGTTCTCGTGTGTATGTTGTGTGTGTGTGTGTGAGTGTGTGTGTGTTTGTGTGTGTGTGTGTGTGTTTTTGAGTGAGTACCCGTGTGTGTGTGTTTGTGTGTGTGTGTGTAATTCTGTCTGTCTATCTGTCTGTCTGTGTCTGCCTGTCTTTCTCGCTCTCTAAAGAAAATCAGAAAAAAAGAGATTTATGTGTCTGTCTGTCTCTGTCTCTGTCTGTCTGCGTGTCTATGTCTGTCTGTCTGTCTGTCTGTCTCTCTATCCCTCTTTCTCTCTCTCTTGTCTCTCTCTCTCTCTCTCTCTCTTCTCTCTCTCTCTCTCTCTCAAAAAGATCGGAACAAATTGATTTCTCTGTATGTCTGTGTCTGTGTCTCTGCCTGTCTGTCTGTCTGTCTCCCTCTCTCTGTGTCTCTCTGTGTCTCTCTGTGTCTCTGTGTCTCTGTGTCTCTGTCTCTTTCTGTATGTCTGCCATTCGTTCTTTTATTCATTGTCTGTCTGTCTGTTTGAATGTATCTTCTTCTCTCTTCTTTCTCTCTTTCTCTCTTTCTCTCTCTCTCTCTCTCTCTCTCTCTCTCTCTCTCTCTCTCTCTCTCTCTCTCTCTCTCGCTCTCTCTCTCTTCCCCCCCCACCCTTCAAAACAAGAAACGAACACCATTAGTTTTGTCTAGGAACCATCAGAGCCATCTTTCAGAAGTGTCAATGGCTGTGCTTCCTTACAAACTAATCTCACATCGTTTTTTATTTTATTTTATTATTTCCATTTCCAGAAGATGATACCGCTCGTGCTGACTGGAAAGTCTGTCCATGGGAAGAAGAGAACAGTCTGGTGTTTCCCAGTTGTTGTTACACTGTAGGTCTGACTGTCTGTGCTCTTACTTCGTCTGTGTGTGCGTGTGTGTGTGTGTGTTTGTGTGTGGTGTGTGGTGTGTGTGTGTGTGTGTGAGTGTGTATACCCGTGTGTGTGTGTTTTTGTGTGTGTATGTGTGTGTGCGTGTGTGAGTGTGTGAGTGTGTGTGTGTGTGTGCGTGTGTGTGTATGTGTGTGTGGTCTTTCTATCTGTCTCTGTCTGTCTCTTTCTGTCTCTGTCAAGGTGATTTCTTTGTCTGTCTGTCTCTGTCTCTGTCTGTCTCCCTATCTGTCTCTCTCTCTTCTCTTTCTGTCTATCTGTCTTCTCCTCTCAAAATGGTCAGAAAAGGTGATTTATATGTCTGTCTGTCTGTGTCTGTGTCTGTCTGTTTCTCTCCCTCTCTCCCTCTCTCTCTGTGTCTCTGTGTCTCTGTATCTCTCTGTCTCTCTCTGTCTCTTTCTGTCTGTCTGTAATTTGTTCATTCATTTATTGTTTGTCTGTCTGTCTGACTGTCTCTCTCTATCACTTTCTGTCTTTCTCACTCTCTCTCTCTATCTCTCTCTCCCCCCATTCCCCCCCTCTCTCTCCTCTTTCCCTCTCTCCCCCCCCCTCTCTCTCCCACTCTCTTCCCCCACCTTCAAAAACAAGAAACGAACACCATTAGTTTTGTCTAGGAACCATCAGAGCCATCTTTCAGAAGTGTCTATGGCTGTGCTTCCTTACAAACTAATCTCACATCGTTTTTTATTTTATTTTATTTTTTCCATTTCCAGAAGATGATACCGCTCGTGCTGACTGGAAAGTCTGTCCATGGGAAGAAGAGAACAGTCTGGTGTATCCCAGTTGTTGTTACACTGTAGGTATCACTGTCTGTTCTCCTTCTTTGTCTGTGTATGTGTGTGTGTGTGTGTGTTTGTGTGTGTGTGTGTGTGTGTGTGTGTTTGTGTGTGTGTGTGTGTGTTTGAGTGAGTACCCTGTGTGTGTGTTTGTGTGTGTGTGTGTATTTCTGTCTGTCTATCTGTCTGTCTGTGTCTGCCTGTCTTTCTCGCTCTCTAAAGAAAATCAGAAAAAAAGAGATTTATGTGTCTGTCTGTCTCTGTCTCTGTCTTTCTGCGTGTCTATGTCTGTCTGTCTGTCTGTCTGTCTCTCTATCCCTCTCTCTCTCTCTCTCTCTCCTCTCTCTCTCTCTCCTCTCCTCTCTCTCTCTCTTTCTTTCTCCCTCTCAAAAAGATCGAACAAATTGATTTCTCTGTCTGTCTGTGTCTGTGCCTCTGCCTGTCTGTCTGTCTGTCTCCCTCTCTCTGTGTCTCTCTGTGTCTCTGTGTCTCTGTGTCTCTGTCTCTTTCTGTCTGTCTGCCATTCGTTCTTTTATTCATTGTCTGTCTGTCTGAATGTATCTTTCTCTCTCTTTCTCTCTTTCTCTCTTTCTCTCTCGCCCTCTCTCTTCTCTATCTCTCTCTCTCTCTCTCTCTCTCTCTCTCTCTCTCTCTCTCTCTCGCTCTCTCGCTCTCTCTTCCCCCCTTCAAAACAAGAAACGAACACCATTAGTTTTGTCTAGGAACCATCAGAGCCATCTTTCAGAAGTGTCAATGGCTGGGCTTCCTTACAAACTAATCTCACATCGTTTTTTATTTTATTTTATTATTTCCATTTCCAGAAGATGATACCGCTCGTGCTGACTGGAAAGTCTGTCCAAGGGAAGAAGAGAACAGTCTGGTGTTTCCCAGTTGTTGTTACACTGTAGGTCTGACTGTCTGTTCTCTTACTTTGTCTGTGTGTGTGTGTGTTTGTGTGTGTTGTGTGTTTGTGTGTGCATGTGTGTGTGCGTGTGTTTGTGTGTTAGTGTGAGCGTGTGTGTGTGTGTGTGAGTGAGTGATTGTGTGTGTGTTTGTGTGTGTATGTGTGTGTGTTTGTGTGTGTGTGTGTGTGTGTGTGTGTGTGTGTGTGTGTGTGTGTGTGTGTGTGTGTGTGTGTGTGTGTGTGTGTGTGTGTTTGTGTGTGTACCCGTGTGTGTGTGTGTATGTGTGTGTGTGTGCCCGTGTGTGATTCAGATTCAGATTCAGAATATTGTATTGCCATTTAAGTCATCTAGACTTATTTGACACAACAAAAACATCAATTATGCTTATTATCTATTTATGTGTGTGTTTGTGTGTGTGTTTGTGTGTGTGTGTATGTGTGTTTGTGTGTGGGTGTGCGTGTGGGGGGGGAGGCTGTCTATCTGTCTGTATGTCTGTCTGTTTGTCTGTTTCTGTCTCAGGGTCTCTTATTGCTGAAGCCTTTGTCTTCTTGAGCCTAAAATCCCTCTATGTTTTGTTCTTTCTTTGAGAGAAAGAAAGAAAGAAAGGATGAAGGAAGGAAGAAAAGAAAGAAAGAAAAAAAGAGATAAAGAAAGAGAGAAAGGAAGGAAAAAAGCAGAGAGGAAAGAATGAAGAAAAAAGAGAAAAGAGATTAACCAACAACAACAAAAAGAGAGAAAGAAACAAAAGAGATCATCGCAACATCCAGAAGAAAAACAATGCTCGAGAATATTCATAGAATAAAAGACTAAAACAGAGAACAAGAGAAAATAATTGGTAATAAAAATGTAAAAGAATGATGTAACAAGACAAAAGAAAGATCGGAAAAAGAAAGAAGGCAGGGATAAAGAAAGTAAGAAAGAGAAGAAATAAAAGAACAAGAAAAAAAGAAAGAAAGAAAGGAAGAGCGAAAAAGTGAAAGAAAAAAGAAAGAAGGAAATAAAAAGAGAGAAAAGAAAGAAGGAAAGAAACAAAAGGAAAGAAAAGAAAGAAAGAAAGAAAGTAACAACAACCAAAACGGGAACAAGACAGAAAGATCGGGAGAATGAAAGGAAGACAGAAGGATAGACAAAAAGATAGGTAGAATGATAGACAGAACTATAGACAGAAAGATAGACAGAAATATAGACAGAATGATAGACAGAAATATAGACAGAAAGATCGACAGAAATATAGATTGACAAAAAGACCAACTGGCAGACAACATACAGATATATAGACAGAAACGAATTACGAATTTAATTACATAAAATTTAAAAAAAAAAGAAAATTAACAAACAAAAAGAGCGAAAGTATTTTACGAAAGGAAAAAAAAGAAAAAAAAACTAGAAAAGGGTAAGAAAAGAAAAGAAGAAAGAGAATAGAAGAAAATGTAACACACACACACGCGCGCGCGCGCGCACACACACACACGCACGCACGCACGCACCCACGCACGCACGCACGCACGCGCGCGCACAACCACACACACACACACACACACACACACATACACACACCACACACACGAAAGAAAGAAAGAAAGAAAGAAAGAGATAATAAAAAATATCAACCAGAAATAGGAGACACGACTTATTTTAGAAGTCATCTAAATTTCTGTAGAAAAACCAATACCTACCGGTCTATTTTGTCCTCAAAAAAAAAAGTTCTGTATAGTGTAGTGCAGTGTAGTATAGTGTAGTGTAGTGTAGTGTAGTGTAGTGCAGTGTAGTGTAGTGTAGTGTAGTGTAACACAGTGCAATGCAATGCAGTGCAGTGAAGTGTAGCGTAGCGTAGTGCAGTGTAGCATAATGTAGTGTAGTGTAGTGTACAGCAGTGCAGTGCAGTGTAGTGTATGTAGTGAAATGTAGTGTAGTGTAGTGTTGTGTAGTATAGTATAGTGCAGTGTAGTGAATTGTAGTGTACTGTACCGTAGTGCAGTGTAGTGCAGTGTAGTGTAGTGAAGTGTAGTGTAGTGTAGTGTAGCACAGTGCAGTGTAGTGTGGTGTAGCTTAGCACAGTGCAATCCAGTGCAGTGTAGTGTAGCATAGCGTAGTGTAGTGCAGCATAATGTAGTGTAATGTAGTGCAGTGGAGTGCAGTGTAGTGTACTGTAAGGTAGTGTACTTTAGTGTAGTGTAGTGCAGTGTAAGGTAGTGTAGTGTAGTATAGTATAGTATAGTGCAGTATAGTGCCGTGCAGTGTGGTATAGCATAGCGTAGTTAGCATAATGTAGCGTAGTGTAATGTAGTGTAGTACAGTGCGAAGAACAGAGAAAGGAAGGAAAGTAAGAACAATGAAAATGAGTTTGATTAAAAAGACCAACAACACATGAATGAAGAAAAAAAGAAACGAAAGAAAATCATGTAAAGCATGCACAAACGAGAAGAGCGAGCGAGAGAGAGAGAGAGAGAGAGAGAGAGAGAGAGAGAGAATTGTACCAATCTGTAAGACAACGCAAACCTTAACATCTTAAGTCATATCAACATACCTCCCACCCCACCCCCAAACCTGAAAAATAAAAACGAAAGAAAAACCAAACAATGGAGGCTGATCCCTCATCGTTCTCTCTGCACAGGATTAGCACAGCATCGCTATAGCTTCTGAGTGTGCCAACGGAATTTTTCGGGTGTTTTTTTTGTGTGTGTCTTAAAATTCGTTTTAATTTTTTTCTCTCTGCAAAAGCTAAAAACACCAGTAGACTAGCTTTTTAGCCTGTCTATAAAGGGTTTTTTCTTAAAAAGAATTGTCTATTTTTCTGCAAAGCACCAACATAAAACTAGCTTTGAAGGGTGTCTATAGTTTCTTTTTGTATAAACATCGCCTCATGTATTCTTTTTATTTGTGAAAGAATAACAAAACGTGATGCTAGTTTTTAAACCTGTCTATAGTTTTTTCTCTTTTAAATTGTCGAATTCTTTTTTCTGCGAAAGATGAACAGATCATACCACTAGCTTTTCAACCTGTCTATAACTTTTTTTCTCTTAAAATTTGTCGATTTTGTTCTGCAAAAGATGAACACCACATAAGATTTGGTTATCTTTACAGTTTTTTGTCTTACAATTGTCTAGGGGTTTTTTTCTGCAAAAGATCGCATAAGACGGTTGTGGTCATCTTTATATATTTTGTCTTAGAACTGGGTTTTTTTTCTGTGCAAAAGATTAACACCACATAAGACCAGGTTTTGATCATCTCTAAAGGGTTGTTTTCGTCTTAAAAGACTGTCTTATGTCTAGTCTTCTCTGCAGAAGATTAACCTAGCAACCTCAACAAACGAAAAGAACACACAGCTCCTGATCATACCCACAGTCTGTTTTGTCCTAAAAGGCGTCGAACGCCTTTTTTTTCTCTACGAAAGATGTACACTACATAAGAACAGCTTCTGACAACATCTCTAGCTGGGTTGGTTTGTCAACACAGCCAACCCTGGGGCTGATGCTGTGTCGGGCAAGACACCCCCTTATCTCAGCACCTTCCTTCCTTCCTTCATTCTCTCTGTGCCAGGAGGCACAAGGCAAATTGTCTGTCTTCTGTCCTGTTGTGTCAGGGATGTGCACCTACTTTTGCTTGTAATCGCATCACTAGTCGCATTGTGTGTTTAAGCGCTTTGATTTGTTTTTGCAAGATAAAGCGCTATTTAAATTCCATTTATGATGATGATTTTTGATGATGATGATGATGATGATGATGATGATGACTAGGAAAGGGAGCTTATTCTGTCTTGTATTCTTTTCTAGAGATCTGGCGAGGTTCTAGTTCTTTTTTTTTTTTTAAGTACGCTCATGTTTTTCTTTGTTTTAAAAGCCAAAAAATGAGCAAACGAGCATGATAATTATGCTGCTAAATAAGTCATAGATGAGATCTGACTCTGATTTTGACCTCAAAATGGCTGATTTTAAATCAGAGGATGGTGAAACTTCTCAAACGGGTCTATGATTTATTTATTCAAAAAATATCTAATATATTTTTTTCTCTGCAAAACTGTTAACACATCGTACGACCACCTTTCTTAGCGTGTGTTTAGGATTTAGGGGGTCTTAAAATGATAGGTAGCCTTATCTTTTGTTTGTGTCTTTGTTGACTGAAGACCCCATACTTCCACCTTAGCTTTTACTGAATGAAAAGTGTTGTCAATTCGGATGCTATGAACCACTGTTTGTTTAATTTGCTGTGAATTTATCCGTGTTTGTCCTGTTGTGTCTGTCTCTAACTCTTGTATGTGTAGAGGTCTCTGTCTCTGTTTATGCTCTCTGTCGATGTCTTTCTATCTCTGTCTGTTTTACTGTGGTTATCTTATTTCTGTTGATGTCCGTCTGTTTGTTTGTCTGTTTCTGTCCGTCCGTCTTTGTTTATATCCCTGTCACGCACACACACACACACACACACACACACACACACACATACACGCACGCACACACACACATGCACGCTCAAACCTGCACAATCACACACACAACACACACACACACACACACACTCACTCACTCACTCATCATTCATACACACAGAGTCTCTCTCTCTCTCTCGCTCTCTCCTCTCTCTCTCTCTCTCTCTCTCTCTCTCTCTCTCTCTCTCTCTCTCTCTCTCTTCTCTTTCTCTCTTTCTCAGTCTCTCTCCATTTGTTATTCTGTCTCTGTCTGTCTATATGTCTGTCTGTCTGTCTGTCTGTCTGTCTGTCTTCTCTCTCTCTCTCTCTCTCTCTCTCTCTCTCTCTCTCTCTCTCTCTCTCTCTCTCTCTCTCTCTCTCTCTCTCTCTCGTTGGAAAAGGGTAGAGTCTAACACTTCTCTACTGAACACAGCATCCCATTTCCTTACGCATGAGTAGTTCTTGTGTCTACCAAGTTGCAAAGATGCTATGCTTTCATTCCCCTGTGTGTCTCCTGACTTTTGACCTCTGATTTTTCTGTCTGTCTCTCTGTCTTTCTTTCTGTCTGTCTGTGTGTCTCTGTAATGCTATTTTGTGTCTATTTGATGATATTGTGTGAACTCTCTACTCTCTCATCTGATATGACATATTCACGCTTTGTTTTTGCCTTCTCTCTCTGTCTCTGTCTCTGTCTCTGTCTGTCGTCTGTCTCCTCTCTCTCTCTCCCTCTCTTTCTCTCTGTTGCTGACTCTGCCTATGTCTCTGTCTGTCTCTTTCTCTGCCTGTGTCTCTGTCTGTCTCTCTCTGTGTCTGTCTGTCTCTTCTTTCTGTCTGGTCGCTGTGTCTTTGTCTCTGTCTCAACCTCTCTCTCTATTGCTGACTGACTGTCTGCCCCTCTGTCTGTCTGTCTGACTGTCTGTTTGTATGTATGTCTCTAGGGGGACGGGATAGCCTAGTGGTTAGAACATTGCGCTCTCAATCTGACGACCCGGGTTCGATTCCCGTTCAAGGGGGATATTTTCCTCTGGAGTTAACATCAGTGCAGACTCCACTCTCCCAAAAAGTCCTTCGGATGAGACTATAAACCGAGGCCCCGTGTCCGAACGCACGCAGAACATCTTGCGCATCCTGTTCCGCTTTTCGTAAGAGTAGGCCATTGTGTGCCGGTGGGAACAGATGAGAGAATTTACAGAATCACATACACATGGGGACTAGATGTAAATAAAAACACATAAGTACTTATACCTTTATCCTCGATATAAAAGAATAAAATACAAAAAAATAAAATAACAAGTGTGTCTGTCTGTCTGTCTTTGTCTATCTGTCTGTCTGGCTGTCTCTCCCTCCCTTCCTCCCTCTCTCTATGTATGTATGTGTGCGTGCGTAAGTGCGTGTGTGTGTGTGTGTGTGTACGTGCGTGCGTGTGTGTGTGTATGTTTGTGCGCGCGCGTGTGCGTTCGTGCAATGAAAAACAGTTACGAGGAAGAGGGAAAAGCATCGCGACTGAAGGAAAGAAATACAGATGGCAAACTGTGAAAGCTTAAAATGCCACCAAGTAAATATTCGGCAGAAGATTACATATAATCAGTGTAGCACACTTCCACGGAACTCGTGCCAGAATATCCTCACTACATCAGAACTGTGTAGACGTAAGTATTCACGCACAACTATTTAAAAAAGACATAGTTATTTAACAACTTCGTTCCGTTTTCATTAAACTCACTTTTTAACGTATCACCCAGGAGGCTGTATTCTTCAGATCAGAGCTGAGTACTTCAGCACGCACACCTGAGTCATCAAGTACTATGAAGAGGCTGGTATCGTCAGCGAAACAATAGTTTGACATTTGACTGAATATCATTAACAGCATCATTGGTGTCACTGAGAAATAGTAACGGACCTAATACGGATCCCTGGGGAACGTCTGCACGGAAA
>CM054162.1:9825820-9865820 GCA_028751875.1 Rapana venosa
AGCGCCTGGGCTGTTCTTGATTAAACCATTGACGCTGGGGGCAACAGCAAAGTGAGAGGCTGTATGACCAGTGGCTTTCCCACTCTTGGAATTCCACTTTACAGCTTAGTCTTTAGTGATCGACTATGACTCGCTGACTAAGAGGCTTGACTCGCACAGTCCTTATGTGCTGCAGCCCTGGGGGCTGGTTGGCCTTTGGAGAACACCTCCAACGCTGACTGCCCTTATGCCCACTTGGCTGAGAGAGTGGGGATGTGCTGTGGGCAAGGCATATCCACTATAATCAAATTTCTGCCCAGTTTCCAAAACAGCAGCTGCCTCCTCTGCTGTTTTGGAGGTCATCGTCGGGCACGACGGACAAACATACATACATACGTTGCGTGTGTGTGTGTGTGCGTGTGCATGTGCGTTTGTGTCTGTGTGTGTGTGTGTGTGTGTTGTGTGCGCGCGCGCGCGCGTGTTTGTGCGTGTGTGTGTGTGTCTGTATGTCTAGCTGTCTGTCTCTCTCTCTCTCTGTAACTCTCTCTCTGTATCTCTCTGTCTCTTTCTGTCTGTCTGTCTCTCTCTCTTTCGCTTACTCTCGCTCACTGTCTCTGTCTGTCAATCTGTCTGTCTATCTCTCTGTCTGTCTGTATCTGTCTCTCTCTCTGGCTGTCTTTCTCTATGTTTTTCTGTCTGCCTGTCTGTCTGTCTCTCTCCTTTTCTCTCTTGCTCCTCGTCTATGTCGTCTGTCTTGTCTGTCTATGTCTTTTCTTATGTGTGTCTATCTATCTGTCTGTCTAAGTCTTTTTTCTGTGTGTCTATCTATCTGTCTGTCTGTCTCTAATTCCTTTCTTCCTTCCATCCTTTATAACCTGTAGGATATTGTACGTGACATTGATTTTTTTAAAAACCCAACCTAACAAATACCACAAGCAACATCTACAACAACACCAACAGCCACAACAGCAGCTGCGGTAGCATCATCATCACCACCCACCACCACCACCACCACCACACCACCACAACTACCCCACCGTCACTACAACAACCATCATCCCAACCACAACACCCCCCCCCCACCCCGATTATCACAACTACCACCACCACCACCACCACCACCCCCAACAACAACAAAACAGCAATACCAGCAATGGAATTGTAACTAACACCCGCTGTCTCTTTGTCGCTTTTAATATTTGTTCACTTTGCGAAATGAGACAAAATTGATAGGGGTCAAAGGTTGTAGCCATGTGCGTGCCTATGAATGTGTGTGCATGTCTGTGTGTTGGTGTGTGTGTGTGTAGTGTGTGGTGTGTGTGTGTGTGTGTGTGTGTGTGTGTGTGTGTGTGTGTGTGTGTGTGTGTGTGTGTGTGTGTGTGCAAAGAGAGAGAAGAGAGAGAGAGAGGGAGAGAGACACAGAGAGAGAGACAGAGAGGAGAGAGAGAGGGACAGACAGACAGGCAGATAAAGAGTATGTCGGTGCGCTTGTGTATCCATGTGTTTTTGTATGTGTGTGTGTGAGAGAGAGAGAGAGACAGAGAGGAGAGAGAGAGAGAGAGAAACAGAAGAGAGAGGAGAGAGAGGGAGAGAGTGTATGCTGGTGTGCTTGTGGGAGTGAGGAGAGAGAGGAAGAGAGAGAGAGAGAGGGGAGAGAGAGGAGAGAGAGAGAGGAGGAGGAAGAGAGAGAGAGAGGGGAGAGAGGGGAAAGAGAGAAAATGGCAGAGCTAATACGTGTTGTGTGGTGTGTGTGTGTGTGTGTTTGTGTGTGTGTGTGTGTTATGTGTGTGGTGTGTGTGAGTATGTGGTGTGAAATGCGTGAATACTTGCATGCACGTGTGTGTGAACATGCGTGAACACGTGCATATGTGCGTGAGAGTGTATGTGTATTTGTGTGTGTGCGCGCGTGTGCACGCATGCACGTGTGTCTGTCTGTGTGTCAGTGACATCATGCGTGTGTTTGTGTGTTAAGTGTGTGCACTCAATTGACAATGCAAGCAGTCTTAGTCGGTGCTGCTTCATAGCGAAGCCTATTAACATCTGACATTTTGTAGCCATTCTTCCAACTGAAATGGTAAAGATGCTGGGGAAGAATTGGTTCCAGACTGTGTTTCTGAGTTTGTTAAAAAAAAAAGAAACATTGTTTTCTTGAAATTCATGCAATTTCTGAACAGGGGAATGGCATCATCATGGCAATTCGATCTTTTAAAAAACAACTCTTTTTCAGACGACGGGACTGCTAGAGCAGTTCTGGTATTTAAGAATGAGTCACGTGGTGACCGCTTGGCTAGGTGATTGGTCAAGCTAAATATATCCTTCTTCTTCAAGTGTCCGGTCTGGTCCTGCAGACATCGACGATCACGGCTCTACATTCTTCCCTGTTCTCGGTCTCTCTCATGAGCTCATTGTTGGTGCCCTCTTTATTCGTTGCGAATTTGTTTAAGCTGTCTGTGAATTTTGTGCGTTGTCTTCCTCTGCTCTTGTTTCCATCGATTTTGCCACTCCATAGCAGTTTCTCTAGTCCGTCAGCCCTGATTATATGGCGAAAAATTTGAGCTGTCTTTCTCTGATGGTGTTGAGAAGGGGTCTCTTGTACCCAGCCATTTCCATTACTTCTGCATTTGTTTTTCTTTTTGTCCATGAGACTTTCATGATTCTCCGGATGAACCACATTTCCACTGCTTCTAGTCGCTGTTCTGTGTCCTTGGCTAGGGTCCAGCACTCACATCCGTACAGAAGAATGGACCATACGTAGGCTCTCAAAACATGGATCTTTGTCTTGAGGCTTATCTTACTGTTGGTAAAAATGCATTTCATGTTGTTAAAAGTTGCCTTAGATTGACCGATCCTCTTCTTGATTTCTGTGTCACACTTGCCGTCCGGGGTGATAGTACAACCAAGGTATTTAAAGGTGTTTACTTTTCTCATTCTCTCTCCTTGACAGGCTATGTTGCATTGTGGTATAACAGCTTTTTTCGAGATCACCATGCATTCTGTCTTCTTTGCATTGAGCTGTAATCATTTTTTTTCGCTTTCGTCTGTTACTGTTGTTAAAATCTTTTGCAGTTTTTCTTCAGAGTCGGCGATAAGGACTGTGTCATCTGCATATCTCAGGTTGTTGATGTTGTGGCCACCTACACTAATTCCCTCATGATTCTCAATATTTCGTAGAATTATTTCACTATATACATTAAATAAATCAGGCGAGAACACGCAGCCCTGCCTCACACCCCTGCAGATTGGTCTATATTGACTGATGTCATTGTCGACTCTAATGGCTGCCTCCTGTTCCCAATATATGTTTCTGAGGACTCGAAGATCTTTCCCGTCGATGTATAGCCCTGCCAGAATATCAAACAAGTCGGAGTGTCGAACGCTTTTGAGTAGTCAATGAAGCAGAGGTACAGGTCTTTCTGGACCTCGATGGATCTTTCCATGAGAGTTTTCAATGCGAAGATTGCATTTCTGGTGCCTTTGTCTGCCATGAATCCAAATTGCGTTTATGATATTTCTGGGATTATTTTATTTCTCATTCTCTTCATGAGTATTCGTAAAAGAACTTTGGTGAGGTGACTCATCAGGCTGATTGTACGATGTTGGTCACATTCAGCTGTACCCAGTTTCTTAGGGATCGCAATGTAGATGGACTTCTTCATATCTGTCGGAATTTCTCCTGTGTCATATATATTGTTTAGTAATTTTGTGACTGCCTTAATTCCCACTTCATCCAGGGCTGTTATCAATTCAGATGGGATATCATCAGGTCCTGGCGCCTTACCACTTTTCATCTTGCTGAGTGCATGTCTCACTTCGTCTTCCATGATTATGTGGCCATCTTCGTTGCTAATATTAGGAGGTGGACCTCTGTCGTCGTGGTATAACTCTGCGATGTATTCTGACCACCTGTTAAGAATATCTTCTTTTTCCATGAGTATATCTCCATCTCTCGACTTTATACAACCTGTTTTTGCAGATGATTTCTTCCCTGTCACATCTTTTATTTTTTCATGCATAAGTTTGCTATCAAAATTTGCATTCATTTCAATTTCCTTGCACTGGATATTGATCCATTCTTCCTTGGCTCCATTACATTTTTTCTTAACCAGTTTTTCGAGTTCTTTATACTTCTTTTCATCTACTTTTGCCTTTTTCCTGTTTTCCATTAGGTTTAAAATCTCGGAGCTCATCCACTTCTTATGTTCCTTTCTATTTTAACTGGTATATATTCTTTTGCTGCCTCGCTGATGCTATCTTTCATCATCTGCCATTTTTCCTCTGTAGTGGTGAGTTGATCTAGGCCATCGAATTTGTTTCCAACTTTGATCTTGTATTTTTCTTTGATTTCTTCGTCAGTTTGTAGCATGTTCATTTGCAGTTTTGGTGTTCTTTTTGCTTTTGACAACTTTTTCAATTTTAGTAGCATTGTCCCGATAACTGGGACATGATCACTTCCACAGTCTGCACCTGGAATGGACTTACAAGATGTTATAGAGTTACGGAAGCGTTCTTGAATCAGGATGTAATCTATTTGATTCCTGGTTCTGTCGCCAGGGCTTTTCCATGTCCAGCATCTTCTTGGATGGTTTTCAAACCATGTGTTCATGACAGCCAGCTTTTGCTCCTTGCACCATTCCGTGAGCCGCTCTCCTCTTTCATTTCTCACTCCTATTCCAAATGGGCCAACTGTGGTTTCATCTTTCCCTTTTCCTACCTTTGAATTGAGGTCACCCATTATTATTCTGATATCTTGAGACTTCAGTTGCTTCATTGCATTTTCGATATTTTCATAAAACTCCTCAATTTCTGCGTCATCTTTATCAGCTGTTGGTGCATATACTTGTACTATTCCAATGTCGAAAGGTGTGCCCTTAAGTTTTACTATCAGGACTCTGTCATTTACAGTCCAGAAACCTTTGATGGTCTTTGAGGTTTCTTGATCTAGAATCATGCCAACTCCTTTCTGGTGTTGATCTCCTCCTGAGTAAAGAATGGTGTAGTTGTCGGATGTTATGCAGCCTGCTCCTTTCCATCTCACTTCTGAAAGTCCTAGTATATTGAGGTTCATTCTTTCCATTTCTTGTTTGAGATTTTCCAATTTTCCTTTTTGTAGCATAGTCCGTACGTTCCATGTACCCATTCTGAGATGTTTTCTGATGCGGACAGTCGCTGGATGACGATCGAGGGTTACCTGTCGCACATAATCACCCTACCGAGCGAGGAACTTCCAGATAAACTGGAAGCCCCCTTCACGCTGTTATCTGTATTCTGTTTCTTTCTGATTACCATGACATTCTTTGCAGAAGTATACCTATAGTAGGCTGCAATTACTTTCTATAGGAGCAATGCTCGTACTGAGCGGATTGTCTTAGCCATTATACTCATATAGTATCATCTGCCTAATACATTGAAGTGCTGACCAGTTCCCAAAAACTATTCGGCTGCTCGACACATCATCCGTCATCTGCCTTCCATGACTTCACGTAACCCTGATCGGGAGGCTAAGTGGGTACCCGATCTTGCCCAAGGATCTCCCACAGGCTAGCGGAGGGAAGGAGGCACCTTACTTCTCCTGTTGGTGAAATAATTTCACCCCGCCATCCATAATATATTCTTATCAGCACAAATGTCCACGGCCGAATGGAAAGTTTACTGGGGCAATACTGGAAACAGTGTGTTGTTGAATGAAGCTCCCCTCACCATAACCATCCGGCCTTTTGAAACGTTATACGTGTGTAGTGATGGTGACCCCACATTTGCAGTATTTTCTACAGAGTCCAGAAAGCTACAAAAACATAGAAAGGATGTTCACATGTTGGCATGCACTAACCCAGCATGTTGACAGCCAGTGGTGGAATTGTCTGTTTCTTGCAGTAAGTGTTGTATTTTTTGTGATTGTATTTCCCTAACGCTTCTATATGGGCCATGTGCGGGCAAAACTAAGGGGAGGGGGACTGGTCATCTGGAGTGAGGATCTTAACCCTAGGTATACATACCATACATTGAAATCTCAGAACCTATTGAATTTTAGAAAAAGGCAAACAAGAACAAGAAAGAAAGATGTTATCGTTGTATTAAATACACTTTTCAAATTCATCAAAAACGAGCATGCCAGATCATCAAAAGATTCTTACAAATATCGACTGTTATCCGATAAAAGAAAGCTTCGGCACTTTGGCGCAGTAACAAAATCCCACGGTCTTTCTTAACTGATTCTTCAATGAAGTGTTCAAAGAGGGTAGGCACAGAAAACGGCAGATGTGCAACAAAGCTGAAATAGATACGGCATACCACGTTCAGAGACTAAGGCGTTGGCGCATAACTGATAAACCAAAGGAATCCTGTAAATAACGCTTTATTATTTTGGCAGCCTCAATAGCTGGTTTGGGGAAACACAAAGGAGGAGGAGATGAAGAAGAAGGATATATAAAAAAACGGAAGAATTCCAAACAAGTATTGCAAAAAGAATCGTAAAGAAGAACAAGAAGAATAAATGTGACGAAGAAATCCACAAGAGGAAGAGTTCTGAAGGAGAAGAAGAAGAAGAAGAAGAAGAAGAAGAAGAAGAAGAAGAAGAAGAGAAGAAGAAGAAGAAGAAGAAGAAGAAGAAGAAGAAGAAGAAGAAGAAGAAGAAGAAAAAATTGCGAAGAAAATATTTGCGAAGAAGAATTGCGAAGAAGAAGAAGAATTGCAAAGAATAAAAATTGCGAAGAAGAAGAACATTTGCGAAGAAGAAGAACATTTGCGAAGAAAAAGAATTGCGAAGAAGAATTGCAAAGAAGAATTGCGAAGAATAAGAATTGCGAAGTAGAAGAATTGCGAAGAAGAAGAATTGCGAAGTAGAAGAATTGCGAAGAAGAAAATTGCGAAAGAAGAAGAAGAAGAAGAAGAAGAAGAAGAAGAAGAAGAAGAAGAAAGAAGAAGAAGAAGAAGAAGAAGAAGAAGAAGAAGAAAAGAAAAGAAGAAGGAAGGAGGAGGAGGAGGAGGGAAGGAGGAGAAGGAGGAGAAGGAGGAGGAGAAGACGAAGAAGAAGACAGTTTTATATCTACATTGCAAATATGCAAAAAATTACATCGACGCTTCATTTATTTTGACTTAGAATGAGTGGTGTTTTTTTTAAAATATAAAACAAACTCTCTCCAATGAAACATACACCAGACAATCATTGTCATCCTTGATTAAACTGAAATGAATGCTTTTTTGTGAGTTATTGGTTTAAACAGAAATGCCGGATGATTTGTTTTTGATACCAATTTATTTCAAAAATGATAATCTCCAAGAAACGACAATAACATGGCGGCATATTCATTGTCACAACAGTCGGCTAGTTGATGCAAAAATATGTTTGAATTATCTGTTGTGTTATGTTGTTTTATGTTATTGTTGGTGTTGCTGTTGTTGTTTGCTGGTTTATTTGTTGATTTGTGTGCTTGCTTGCTTGATTAATCCATCGCTGTTTTTTTCTGGCAAATCTCTCTCTCTCCCTCTCTCTATAATCTCTCTCTCCCTCTCTCTCTCTCTCTGTCTGTCTCTCTCTCTCTCTCTCTCTCTCTCTCTCTCTCTCTCCTTTCTCTCCTCTCTCTCTCCTCTCTCTCCCCCCTACTCTCTCTCTTTCTCTCCCCCCCTCTCTCTCTCTCTCTCGTTTGTTGATCAGTTGGTTTATTTATGTTTGTTTCCGGTTTTTTCCCCAAGAGGGCCTGGTGTAAAGAAGCCTCTGGCTTATCCATTTAAAATAAAGGTAAAAGGTAAAGGTGTCCCATAACCTATAAGGTCGTAGGGGAGCGAGGCGTCAGAGACCTCACTTCTCTAGGGGCCAGCATATTGAGGGCGGCGCCCATCTCCTCTCCCTCGCTGCTTGACCCCCCATGATCCTAAAGAGGATAGGTACCCATTTACAGCTGGGTGAACTGGGGGAACTGTACTGAAGCCAAGGCGCGCAAACGGTCACCCATCCAACAGTTAACCACGCTCGATGCTGCTTAACTTGGCTGGGGGAAAGCGAGTGCTCCGACAACTGAGCTATCCCGTCCCCATTTACCCTTATTAAAATATTCGAGTTCGAGTTCTCTCTGTCTCTCTCTCTCTGTATCTATCTGTGTCTCTCTGTCTCTCTGTCTATGTCTCCTCTCTCTCTGTCTCTGTCTCTCTCTCTCTCTCTGTCTCTGTCTCTGTCTCTCTCTCTCTCTCTCTCTCTCTCTCTCATCTCTCTCTCTCTCCTCTCTCTCTCTCTCTCTCTCTCTCTCTCTCTCTCTCTCTCTCTCCCTCTGTGTGTGTGTGTGTGTGTGTTGTGTGTGTGTGTGTGTGTGTGTGTGTGTGTGTGTGTGTGTGTGTGTGTGTGTGTGTGTGTGTGTGTGTGTGTGTGATAGAGAGAGATCCTAGTTACAAGGATGACGATAAAAACCGTAACAACAACAATATGTACAACAATCATTGTCGCGTCATCATTATCATCACCATCATCATCATCACAATCATCATCCCCATCACCATCATCATCATCATCACCATCATCACCATCATTCATCATCATCATCACCATCATCATCATCATCATCATAGTTTTCTTTTCCTTCTTCTTCTTCATCATCATCATCATCATCATCATCATCATCATCATCACCATCACCATCATCATCATCATTATAATATCCAAATAAACTATTTGTTTTCCTCGTCAAAGACTATGAATATAATGAAAAAAAGAGGGGGGTGGGGAACTACCTGAGAAAGAGGAGGAAGAGGAGGAAGAAGAAGAAGAGGAGGAAGAGGAGGAAGAGGAGAAAGAGGATAAGAGTGATGTGAAGGAGGTGGTGGTGGTTTATGGTAGTAGTGGTAGTGGGAAGGGGGGTTGATAATGGTGGTAGTGGTGGCAATGATGATCGTGATAATGGTGGTGGTGGTGGCAGTGGCGATGGTGGTGATTATGGTGGTGGTGGTGGTGGTGGTGATGGTGATTATGGTGGTGGTGATGGTGATGGTGATCATGGTGTGTGGTGCGATGGTGATTATGGAGGTGGAGGTGGTGGTGATTGTGATTATGGTGGTGGTGATGGTAGTAGTGTGGTGGTAATGATGGGAATTGGTTGCTTTGGTGATGGCGGTAGTGGTGACAGATGTGTTGTTGATAGTGCTGGTGGTGGCGATGGTAGTGATGGTGATGGTGAAAATGCTGGTGGGTATTTCATGTACCGTGATGGTGTGGTAAGTAGATTACCTCCCATGTGATCAGAGCGATGTGTTCCTATTTTGGGACACACCTGCAAATTGTGCAGCGCTCTGTTTCCTTGGGTGGTGGTTGAAACCTACCTGTGGCACACACTTTGCCTTTGCGGTAAAATGTAATATGTAAGCAGCCTCTTTCTTAGAGACCATATTCTTCCTGTTCATACTGTGCTGTCGTAGCTGAGAAGCTGTACAGAGTTGTGGCATATCAAATATCTCCACTCTGTTATATACTAATAGTATATTGAACGTTTTGTATGTACAGTACAAAAGCTTAAACAAAAAGTCTGAGCAGTCTGCAGAAGTCACTATACGACTGTACAAAGAAGATTCTTATTCTACTCCACTTTATCTTGTCTTGGGTTCATCATTGTTCTTGTCATTTTTCTAAAAGAAAATAGAAACATTTAATTGCTGGAGATCAAAATGTAAGAATTTTATATAGATAAATGTGTTTCCCTTTAAAAAAGTAGACTTTATATTTATGTAGCGTTTTGTTTTTATGATATCGGAATTTTGGAACACTTTTAAGTGCATGAACTGGGTTATACCATTAATTTTTATTTAAAGAAAGAATGAAACAAAATACCTTATTAGCAGCTAAATGGGAATGAAAACACAACACTGTTACACCATCCGTGTCCTTGACCCCACCCCCATCCCATTCCCACCACCAAACGCACACATACTCCATTAGTGCATGCAATATTCTAACACAACAAAACCAAACTGAATATATTTTTAAGGCAAAGAGAAAATCATTGTGCATGAAGTAAAGTCAACGGTGTCCCATATATAACCTATGTGGTCGTAAGGGAGCGAGGCATCAGAGACCTCAGCATCTCAAGGGGCCAGCATATTGAGGGCGGTGTCCATCTCCTGCTGCTTTACCTTCCCTGACCCTAAAGAGGGCAGGTACACATTTACAGTTGGGGGACTATACTGACGCCAAGGTGAACAAACGGTCGCCTATCCAAGTGGTCACCACGCTCGATGCTGCTTTTAACCTTAGCTTGGGGAAAGCCAGTGCTCTGACCGCTAAGCTATGCCGTGACCTACAAGCAAAACAAACATATAAACTTGCAACGATGACTGGAACATGAAGACAAGGGCTGAAATCGGGAATGCAAAGAAAAAGAATTGCAAAGAGAAAGAATTGCAAAGAAGAAGAGGAAGAATTTGCAAAGAAGAAGAAGAATTGCAAAGAAGAATTGCAAAAAAGAAGAATTGCAAAGAGCAAGAAGAACTGCAAAAAAGAAGAATTTCGAAGAACAAGAAGAACTGCGAAGAAGAAGAATTCGAAGAAGAAGAATTCGAAGAAAGAAGAATTGCTGAGAGAAGAAGAGGAGAAGAAGAGGAAGAAGAATGGACAAGTACAAAGAAGAAAAATTTTAAGAAGGACAAGAACAATAAAAAAAAAAGAATAACAAGAACATGTGAATGTGGAAGTAATATATGCTGAACTGACTGCCGTATTGTGACTAAAAAAATATGCTGAACTAATAAAAAAAATCTAATCTTTGCACCCCTTATTAATTTATTCTTTTATATCGAGGATAATGGAATAAGCACTCGAGTGCTTTTTTACGTCCTGTCCGCACGTATATGCGTTTTAGTAAATTTTGTCATCGGTTCCCACCGGCACACAATGGCATACTCTTTCGAAAAGCGAATTAGGATTTAAAGTGTGCGCAAGATGTTCTCTTAAACAATGAGCACCAAAATGCCTTTAACTATAACGACTTAGAACTTTACTCCTTTAGAATAGAAGTCGACTAAAACTACAATAAAATGAAATAAAGGCCACACAGTCTCTATTATAAGACCAAATAACAAACCACAAACAACAACAACAAAATATGATGACTCTAATTCCAAAAGATAGCCGTAAACTTAAGAATAAATAAGTAAATGTAACAAAAGAAAGAGCATCGATAATTAAAAAATCCCTTTACTGTTCTTGGGAAAACAAGGCAGAAGTGTAGGGTTTTGTTTTTGTCAAAAGATGTCAAATGTCTTTGCTTTCTGTCTCGTTCAGTTTTCTTGTTAAGATGATCCATCAGTGCACGCAGTGTGTGTGTGTGTGTGTGGTGTGTGTGTGTGTGTGTGTGTGTGTGTGTGTGTGTGTGTGTGTGTGTGTGTATTTGTTGTTGTGTGTGGGGTGGTGTGTGTGTTGACAGTGTGTGTGTGTGTGTATTTTGTGTGTGTTGTGTGTGTGTGTGTGTGTGTGTGTGTGTGGTGTGTGTGTTGGACAGTGTGTGTGTGGTGTGTGTGTGTGTTGTGTGTGTGTGTGTGTGTGTGTGTTTGGTTGTGTGTTGTGAGTGTGTGTGTGTGTGGTGTTGTGGTGTGTGTGTGTGGACAGTGCGGCTAGTCGTGTGTGTGTTGTGTGTGTGTGTGTTGGACATGGCGTGTGTTGGGGTTTGTGTTGTGTGTTGGACAGTGCGTGTGTGTTTGCGCGGTGCAGTGTGTGTGTTTGTGTGCGCGCGTGTGTGTGGTGCGTGGTGGGGTGTGGTGTGTGTATGTGTGTGTGCGCGCGCGTGATGTGTGCGTGAGTGTGTATGTATGTGCGTGTGTGTGTTTGGGGTTTTCTGGTCTTACGCCCTAAAAAGAAACACATTCTTGGGCAGCAATCCCTTTTCTTATTTCAAGCCTGTCACTTGCAACAAGCTTCCACATCAAATTCGACATGCTCAAAAGATAAAAATCAGCTTGGTAGACAATTAGAAAGAAACAGCAACAACACACACACACATACACACACTGCCCAACACACACACACATACAACACACACACACACACACACACAGCAACACACCACAACAACACACACACACACACACACACACACACACACACACACACACACACACACACACACACACACACACACCCCCTTAACAAATTGTTTGTGGACTTATTTGTGTTCCTTGGCTAGAGCTCCAAGGCTCTTCAAAGGATGAGATTTTTTTCGTTTTTTCCCACCATGAAGGTAGCCGCATTCCGACTTCGGTAATGTATGCTGGGTGTGTTCCCCACCGAACGCTGGCATGAAGAGCGGGATATCTAACGTGCATAGTTAGTTCTTCTTACTTGGTGTATATACACTAAGGTAACTAAGGCACTGGCAGGTCTGCATTTGAAGGTGATCTGGAAGATCGTAAAAAAAAAAATCCCCAACCTTAATGTATCAGACCGTCCCTGCCGAGATTGGAACCCACGACTTGATGGACACCATGGGACTGAAGTGGACAGGTCTTAACCACTCGGCTATGGCGTCCGTCGCGTTAAGGTTCGAATGCTGATATGGTGTGTGCGTGTATTCCCTGCTGATAAAAGCTGGCGATCATGGGGACGGTTGTTTATGGCTGATGTTGATGGTGATGATGTCGGCAATAATGACGACCATGTTAACAACACGTTGATTGATGAATTCCCAAACACAGAAGTATGGAGAAGTTGTCAGAAAGTAACGCAAGGATATGCTTTTGCAAGTATCAATAAAGAGATATGTCTCAATTCTTTGCAAACTTCCATTGATATATAACTCATGCCAAAGGGATTTATTTTCATAATGCTTATTATATAGAAAAATAAAATCTTGCTAAAGAAACCCTTTTCTTGAAAACAAAAGTTAGTCCTAAATCTTAAGACGAATTTTTGCACTTTTGCCATAAGAATACAAGCCATAAATCCTTTCTCTAAATGTAAGACGACAAATTCAAATCACTCTGGGAGACATATATATCGGCCTATAGAACCCTCCACAAACAATTCTTTTGTGTCATGGGTTTTGGCAGCAGAATGAAAGATAGCGATGCCTTTCGAACTATCCAACTGGATCTGAACTGCCTTATTTTCAAATTTAACAGAACTGTTGGCCATTTATCACTTTTTTTTTCCATTCCCGACTTCTCTGACCTGTGCCTGCACTACAAGAGTATGGCAATGTTTGGGTTATTATCTAGCTAAGGCCGATTACTTCGCTGGAACCACAAGACTTATGACCTCCCTTGCATCCTTTCAATAGGATACCTGAACATAAAGCGCATAACATTCACCACGTCTTTTCTTTTCTCCAATCTATGTTTGCTTTTTTTGCAACATATATCTCCAGCATGCTTTTTCTTTGTCTATCTATCTATCTATCTATCTGTCCCGTAGTCTGACGACCGTGGGGGCACCCTCAAAGATTCAACAACCAGTTCCCTCCATTCTTCTCTCTGTTCTGCCTTTCTCAGGGTTTTGTTGAGTTCTAGGCCTGTCCATTCGCTGATGTTATCCTCCCAGCTCTTCCTTGGTCTGCCTCTTCTTCTTCCTCCCTGGACAGTGCCTTGTAAAACTTTGTCTATGTTATCATATTTTAAATGGCAGCTTGAATAGGCCGCGAAAGTACAACTGTTCTTGTGAATGCGATTGGCAACTGTAAAATTGTTCAAAGTGTCTCGCTGTATAAGGTACCAACGAGGAAGAAGCTTTATACCCTGCAGACACTGCAGAAGTCTCTAAAAATCGATACTCACGTCAGGTCAGGCTCAAGGCTGCGGTTACTTGTTTTGTCTCACAATTATGAGCTAAAATGCGTAGTGCTGCCGTTAACCGCCTCACACATCAGGCCAAGCGCATCCGATCTCGGTGTTGGAGAGAATTGTTATAGTTCAATCTTCTTGCGTAAAAGAAAAGCTAAAGGATTGGACAGAGAAGGCAGACAATAGATAAGAATAGACAGACAAGGCAGACAATAGACAAGAATGGACAGACAAGGCAGACAATGGACAAGAATGGACAGACAAGGCAGACAATAGACAGACAAGGCTGACAATGGACAGACAAGGCAGACAATGGACAAGAATGGACAGACAAGGCAGACAATAGACAGACAAGGCAGACAATAGACAAGAATGGACAGACAAGGCAGACAATAGACAGACAAGGCAGACAATAGACAGACAAGGCAGACAATAGACAGACAAGGCTGACAATGGACAGACAAGGCAGACAATGGACAGACAAGGCAGACAATGGACAAGAATGGACAGACAAGGCAGACAATGGACAGACAAGGCAGACAATGGACAAGAATGGACAGACAAGGCAGACAATGGACAGGGAAGGCAGACAATGGACAGGGAAGGCAGACAGTAGACAAGAATGGACAGACAAGGTAGACAATAGACAAGAATGGACAGACAAGGCAGACAATAGACAAGAATGGACAGACAAGGCAGACAATAGACAAGAATGGACAGACAAGGCAGACAATAGACAAGAATGGACAGACAAGGCAGACAATAGACAAGAATGGACAGACAAGGCAGACAATAGACAGGACAAGCAGACAATGGACAGACAAGGAGACAAAGGGAGGGGCCCAAAGGGACAAGAATGGACAGACAAGGCAGACATAGGGCAGACAAGGCAGACAATAGACAGAATGGACGACCCAAAGGGAGACAATAGACAACAAGGCAGACAATGGACAGGACAGGCAGACAATGGGCAGACAAAAGGGCAGGGCAAATAGACCCGGAAATGGCAGACAAGGCAGACATAGCAGACCCAAAGGGAGACAATGACAGACAAGCAGACAATAAGACAGACAAGGCAGGGGCAATAGACAGACAAGGCAGGGCAATGGACAAAACAAGGCAGACAATGACAGCAAGGCAGGACAATGGACAGACAAGGCAGACAAGGCAAAACAATAGACAAGAATGGACAGGACAAGGCAACAATGGACAGACAAGGCAGCAATGGACAGACAAGGCAGACAATGGCGCCAAGGAGAAAAATAGACGCAAGGCAGAAAAATAGACAGACAAGGCAGAATGGAAAAGACAAGGAGAAAATAGCGACAAGGCAGCAATGGAAGCGGGACTGGCAAGAATGGAAGCCGGCCCCCATAGAAAGAAGGGGAAATTGGGCACAGTTTTCCCACGAGGGGGGTCTATTAATCAAACGCTTCCCCCCCTCCCCCCTCCCCCTCACCTTTTTCCCCGGGGGTACTTGGAAACGAGCCCTACACGAAATTCCAACCCCGGAGTAGTTAGAAATTCCCCAATTTTGTTTTGTTTTTATTTTTTTTTATACCACTTTAAATTGGCAGATTTTTTTGTGGTGAAAAATTTGGGTGCTTCCCCGGGGGGAGCGCGTCGCCCCCAAAAAGCAGCGCCCCCCTTTTTTTTTTCTGTCTGCAATTGTTTGTTTCCCTATCGAGGGCTTTTTTCGGGAGAACCTCTTTTTTTTTTTTCGTGCGCTAAATAATTATGTGTAACACACGGGACCTCGGTTTATGGTATCATCTGAAAGACTAGCGCCCATGGTATAATGGATGGGGGGCAAAAGTTTCGGGTCCAAACGGGATTCGAAGCACCGCACACTTCCGACCCGGACTTGTCGCTTTTCTAGACAGGCGCGTTACCTCTAGACCACCGATCCACCGATGTATGTGGTGGGTGAGACACAGTGCATGTTCCACGTGATCCTTTAATGAAGACTGCTATGCTGGGAAACGCACAACGCTACGAACAAAACCCCGGAGTATCCACAGAGGGCAGCCGTGTCTAGCATGCGGTCTAGCCCCTAACCAGTATAAAAATAATTCAGGGTTAAAGGCCTTAACCTAGAAGAACGCTGCCCTCAAGACTTTGCTATCCTGCCTTCTTAATCCCTCGTGGGGATGCCAGAGGGACCTGTCAGTATAAACACCACCTTCTGGAAATTCTGCGCTAGGAATTCCCTCTTTTCTATCCCTTTCTTTGTTTCTGCCTTGTTTCTTTTTCTTCCTGTCACCCTCCTTCTTGTCTATTTTCTGCCTTCTTGGTCCATTCCCCTGCCTTCTTTTCCCCCCAGAAAGACTTCAAAATAACAGTTCTCTCTCCTAGGCCGAAGTCGGATGTGCTGGGCCTGACTTGACAGGCGCTGAATGGCAGCTAGCGTGACGCATTTTCGCTCATATGACAGACAACAAAATAGTTGTTGTCTGAGCGGTCGAGGAAGAAAATAAACATACTTTCCTAAAGGGTTTTTCTAGAAACGGTTTATCTCCTTTATTTTTCAATTTAAAAAAAAAAAGGCTGAAATTGTTCTATGATGAAACACAAAGAAATTAACAGATAACGACTTATCTCCCTTCTTTCTCAATTATAAAACCAGGATTAAAATTATTCCACAGATGCAACAATTAATGAATACATTAACAAACAACGGCTTACCTCCTTTTTTGTCAATTAATAAAAAAAAGATTTCAAATTCTCTACGGATGAAATAAATGAATAAATTAAAAGACAACGGCTTACCTCCCCTCTTTCTCAATCTAATAATAACTGGTTAAAAAAAATGTTCTGCAGATAAAAAAAAACACCAACAACAAGCAAATAAACAAACTAACAGACAAACTGGCAAACAAACAAAGAGAGTCTCCAAAAGAAAGTTTGGATCCTAACATCGAGTTTGGAAAACAAAGTTGAAAACCACCCCACACTAGTGCAATGCAACACGTAACCAAGGAAGACAAGGAGATGAAAGAGACATCACTGACCTGGCAAGAGTACTCGGTCTGTCTTGTCAAATTGAGGATCAAAACTCACTTTTCTCCAGATTATATAGAGAAACAGAGAGAGAGAGAGAGAGAGAGAGAGAGAGAGAGAGAGAGAGAGAGAGAGAGAGAGAGTGTGTGTGTGTGCGCGCGCGTTCACGCACACATAGGTGCTGTGTGTGTGTGTGTGTGTGTGTGTGTGTGTGTGTGTGTGGTGTGTATGTGTGTGTGTGTGTGTGGTTTTTGGATTTTTTCACAACTCAAACATGTGATCTTTTCCATTCATATCTTTGTATTTATTTATCTCACATAGAAAAAAAAATTGACAATTAAAAAAAAACACTAACAACATCATTTCTTTTTAATTAGTTTGGGTGTGTGTGTAGATAAAAACATCTCCAATGACTGTTTTAAAGTAGTTTATTCTAACTGAGAATTTTATATTAAAAAAATCAAAAGCTATGGGCAAAAACTTATTAAAAAGACGTAAACCTTAAAACTTGAGAAGTGGTTTTCTTTTTTTATAAAAAAAACAATCGATCTTGTAAAACAAATCACTCTTAATTCATATTCTTTTCATTTCTAGAGCTGTAGTCTTCACTTCTACTTGTTTCTTGTGCACATGCATTTAAACTTAACAGAAAGTTAAACATTATAATTATCTTATTACGGGGAGACTGAAATCTGTTTTGCATGTGAAAAGCTACGTATATAGTTCTTTACTGTCGTGACAGCGGAGACGAATCAAAATGTCAGATCTCACTTTGAGAAAAAAAGCCCCACGACAGATTACTTAAAATTAATAGGAAATATTTTACACCTGGGGATGTATAGTAACATGTCCCATAACCTATGTAGTCGTAGGGGAGCCAGGCGTCAGAGACCTCAACTTCTCTAGAGGCCAGCATAATTATTGAGGGCGGCGCCCATCTCCTCTCCCTCGCTGCTTTACCTTCCCTGCCCCTAAAGAGGGCAGGTACCCATTTTACAGCTGGGTGAACTGGGGGACAGTACTGAAGGCAAAGCGCGCAAACGGTCACCCATCCAACTGGTAACCACGCTCGACGCTGCTTAACCTTAGCTGAGGGAAAGCGAGTGCTCCGACCACTGAGCTATCCCGTCCCCAAAACTGGGGATCTAGGGTATAAGAAATTCATTTTCATTTCATTTTCATTTTCATACCACCTTAAGTCACGGCAGATTCCTCTGCGTGAAATTCGGGCTGCTCTCCCCGGGGAGAGCACGTCGCCACAAGAGCAGCGCCACCTATTTTTATCTGCTTTTTCCTGTCTGCAACTGTATTTGTGTCCCTATCAGAGTGGCTTTTTTCTACAGAATTTTGGCAACGACAACTCTCTTGTTGCCGTGGGTTGTTTTACGTGAGCTAAACAATTATGTGTAACACACGAGACCTCGGTTTATCGTCTCATCGGAAAGACTAGCACCCAGACCACCACTCATGGTCTAATAGATAGGGGAAACAGTTTCGGGCCCAAACGGGATTCGAACCACCGCACACTTCCGATCCGGACTTTTCGCTTTCTAGGCAGGCGCGTTACCTCTAGACCACCGATCCACCGATTCAGGGTGACAGAAAGCCCTTACCTATAAAAACGCTTCCCCCAAGACTTCGCCATCATGCTTTTCTAGTGATGCCAGGGAACTGCCTAGTATAAATAGCATCCCCCACCTTCTGGAAATTCTGTGCTAGGAATTCCCTCTTTTCTATCCCTCTCTTTTGTTTCTGTCTTGTTCCTTTTCTTTCCTGTCACCTCCTTCTTGCCTATTTTTCTTTTTGCATTCTTGGTCCATTCTCCTGCATGTTGTTTTTTTCCCGTAACGGCAGCGCAATGCATTTTGGTTCATATGACTGACCACCATAGTTGATGTCTGGGCTTTTCGCGGAGAACAAGAAAAGAAGGAAACATCTCTCTCTCTCTCTCTCTCTCTCTCTCTCCTCTCTCTCTCTCTCTCTCTCTCTCTCTCTCTCTCTCTCTCTCTCTCTCTCTCTCTCTCTCTCTCTCTCTCTCTCTCTTCACTCACTCACTCACTCACTCTCACTCACTGTATTAATATACCATTGTCAGTTTTACTTATAACATCAAATAGAGAACGTAGTCATTATCTATCCAGATATATTTTTCGTTCTATTAATAGAAGGTAGAAATCGCTGTATGAAAATATCAGTTATAGATAGGTGTGTTAAAGCTTTGTATGCACATGTATGATCCAGATCCTGAATTGTAATGTTGCATTTTGACTGATACTGATTTTGATGTATACTGTCTAAAGTATTGATGCAGTATGACATGAATGTGTATCCAATGCTAACCTTCTTCGAGACATGAGCCTCAAAGGATCGGTTGTTGTTTTTCATGTTTGATCACAATTTGCATACCAATATATCGGTTTTTCTCTTTCCCCCAAACTCCGTGTATTGTGGCCTAAGGCCAATGAACATACTAAAACTGTTCAGAGTTCAGAGTTCAGATAAGTCATATTTTTGTAACTGACTTTTTTGTTATACAATAACATTTTGTCGTTACTATTGCTTCACTCAAACCCCTCTCCCACCACTAAAATACTAAGCAGTTTGGCAAACCTCTTCATGTATGAGCCAATGGCCTTTTTGTGAATAAATCATTCGAGTTCGTGCTCGAGTTCTCTCTCTCTCTCTCTCTCACTCTCTCTCTCTCTCTCTCTCTCTTCTCTCTCTCTCTCTCTCTCTCTCCACTTTCTCTGTCTTTGTCTCTGTCTGTCTGTCTCTTTTTTTCTCTATCTTTCCCTCCCTCCCTCTCTCGCTCTCTCCCCCTCGCTCTCTCTCCACTCACTCTCTCTCACTTTCTCTCTCTCTCCCACTTTCTCTGTCTTTGTCTCTGTCTCTATTTTTTTAATCTTTCCCCTCCCTACCTCCCTTTTACTCTCGCTCTCTCTCTCTCCTCCCTTCTCTCTCCGTCTCTCTCTCCCATTTTCTTCTCTCTCCCAGCCTCTCTCTCTCTCGTCTCCCACTTCCCCCTCTTGCTATTCTCTCTCTCTCCCTCTCTCTGTCTGTATTCTCTCTACTCTACTCTCTCCCTACTCCCATCCCTCTCTCTCTTCTTCGCGCTCTCTCTCCTCCCTACCATTCTCCTCTCTCTCTGTCTCTTCTCCTTCTCTGCTTCTCCTCCTCTCTCTCTCTCTCTCTCTCTTCTCGCTCTCTCTCTCCTTCCCACTCCTCTCCTTCTCTCTCTGCTCTCGTCTTCTTCTGTCTGTCTATCTGTCTGTCTGTCTCTCTGTCTGTCTCTGTCTGTCTATCTGTCTGTCTGTCTCTCTGTCTGTCTGTCTCTGTCTGTCTATCTGTCTTCTATCTGTCTGTCTCTTCTCTGCTGTCTGTCTCTGTCTGTCTATCTGATCTGGTCTGTCTGGCTGTCTATCTGTCTGTCTGTCTGTTTATCTGTCTGTCTGTCTGTCTACCTGTCTGTCTCTCTCTATGTCTGTGTCTGTCTGTCTATCTGTCTGTCTCGTCTGTCTGTCTTTCTGTCTGTCTGTCTGTCTGTCTGTCTGTTCTGTTTCTGTCAGCGCTCCTCATAAGGGTGGGGTGTTGTAGTTCCTTGGTCTTCTTCTTAGCTAGAATGGTAAGCGATCAAAAAATGTTGTGTGTGTGTATGCGTGTGGAATGTGTGTGTATGCGTGTGTGTAGTGTTGTGTGTGTTTGTGTTGTGTGTGTTTTGTTTGTGTGTGATTGATTGATGTGATGTGTCTCAGAGAGTAGAAGAGAGAGAGAGGAGAGAGAGGGAGAGAGAGAGAGAGAGAGAGAGAGAGAGAGAGAAGAGAGAGAGAGAGAGAGAGAGAGAGAGACACACGCAGAGAGAGAGACAGAGAGAGAGACAGAGAGACAGAGAGCTCGTTAAAGCTATTTTGACATCAAAGTCAACGTTGCTGTTTTATCTTTTCTTTGCTAAGACGATCTGAATGAAAGGATGTAAAATCTCCTCCCAGTAAAACAATACAAAAACAGCGAGAATGTCGGGTTTCTTCTTTTATATATGAAATCGTAGCGAGAGAGAGAGAGAGAGAGAGAGAGAGAGAGAGAGAGAGAGAGAGAGAGAGAGAGAGAGAGAGAGAGAGAGAGAGCGAGAGAGAGAGGGAGAGAGAGAGAGGGAGAGAGACAGAGACAGTAAAAAACAAGCAGAGACAGACAGCCAGAGAGACAGAGAGAGACAGAGAGAGAGAGAGATACAGAAGGAGAGAGACAGAGAGATAGATAGAAAGAGATAGACAGAGAGAGACAGACAGAGACAGACAGAGAAAGAGAGACAGAGAGGAGAGGGGGGGGGGTAGAAAGACAGACAGAGACAATAAGAGACAGGCAGAGACAGAGAGACAGAGAGAGATACAGAAAGAGAGAGACAGAGAGACAGATTGAAAGAGATAGACAGAGACATACAGAGAAGGAGAGACAAAGAGAGACAAAGAAACGGAGAGAGAGAGGGGGAGAGAGAGACAGAGATAGACAGAGACAGACAGAGAAGGAGAGACAAAGAGAGACAGAGACAGACAGTCAGAGAGACAGAGAGAACGATAGAAAGAGAGAGAGAGAGAGAGAGACAGAGACAGAGACAGAGACAGAGAGAGAGACATAGAGACTTCAGACTGTTGCTGTACATCGGCCTTAGGCCACAATACAAAAGACCAATAGACATACTGAGTGGGCATGTGACAGAAGTGTTATAAACATATTGCTATGAGCGTGATTCATTCTATATATCATCTATCTATCTATCTATCGATCTATCTGTCTATCTATCTATCTATCTATCTATCTATCTATCTATCTGTCTATCTATCTATCTATCTATCTATCTATCTATCTATCTATCTATCTATCTGTCTATCTATCTATCTATCTATCCATCTATCTGTCTATCTATCTCTATCTATCGATCGATCGATCTATCTGTATGTCTGTCTGTCTGTCTGTCTGTCTATCTATCTATCTATTTATGTACCTATATATCATCTCTCTCTCACTATCTATGTATATTTCACCTCCCTCTTTCTCTCTCTCCTTCTCTCTCTCTCTATCTATCTATCCAACTATCTATCTATCTATCGATACACATATATATATATATATATGAAACAATGTATAAGCACATCTAAAACAAGAAACTTACATCAGCAATATCCAAAATACTCATAATGAAGCAATTGCCGTGCGTTATAATCACATTATTTTAAATGAAGAGAGAATAACGAGCATGAAATGTTATTTTCTTAGAGTAATAGACAAAGTACAAGACCGGTGAGAGAGAGAGAGAGAGGTAGAGAGAGGTAGAGAGGGGAGAGGTAGAGAGAGGTAGAGAGAGGTAGAGAGGGAGAGAGGGAGAGGGAGAGACAGAGAGAGAGGTAGAGACAGAGAGGCAGAGAAAGGTAGAGAGAGAGGTAGAGAGAGAGAGAAGGAGAGAGGTAGAGAGAGAGAGGTAGAGACAGAGAGAGACAGAGATAGAGAGATAGGAACAGATAAGTGGTAGAAAGAGCTAAATATATACTCAGATTCAGTGAAAGACAGAAAGAAAGAAAGAAAAGAAAGAAGGAAAAAACGAAAGAAAGAAAGAGAGAAAAAACGAACGAAAGAAAGATAGAAAATAAAACGAACGAAAGAAAGAAAGAGAAAAACGAACGAAATGAAGATAGAGAAAAAAAGAGAGAAAGAAAAAGAAACAAAGATAGATAGAAAGAAAGAAAGACAGACAGACAGAAAGATAGAAAAAAAGAAAAAAAAGAGGAGAAAGAAACAAAAGATAGGAAGAAAGAGATAACGAAATCGAAAGATAGATAAAGACCACGAGAGAGACAGAGAGAGACAGAGACAGACAGAGACAGACAGAGACAGATAGACAGACAGAGGAACAGAGACTCAAAGACAGAGACAAGAGGTTTTATTTATAAGAAAAAAATGTAGATTTTATCAACGCAATTCTTTTTTTTAAACAAACTAAAGTCATCAGGAGAGAAAATGCAATAATCCAGCAGTATCAAACTTACCTTAAAACGACTCAGGCTTTATAAAGTAAGACACATAAGATTTTCTTTTTTATCTTAAATGAAAAACTACTCGAACGAAAGTAAGGAAATTATCTATTTTACCAACAAAAAAAACACCGAAACAAAGAATTTGATCAGCTGAAGAAAAAGTTATGAAAAAAGCTTCTTTTTTTTCTAAAGAAGAAAATAAAGTAAAACATAGCTTTGAGATGTAAAATACTCAAGAATGAAAGACTGAAAAGAAGAAAAAATAACAGAATACGTGTAACAATATTTAAACAATATTTACTTATATAAAAAAAGGAATATGATATACCTGTATAAAAACAAAATTTGCAAAATGAGCAGTGAAACTTCTTCACCCTCCAACACTCTTCAGAATAACAAGAGAGAATTAAATAATAATAATAATGTATGGAATTTATATAGCGCTGAATCTTGTAAAGCAGCTAGAGACAAGCAGAGACGTTTCTTTGTTTTTCTTTACTTGGAGGGAAGGGGCGGGAGGGTTCGGGGTTTTGTATTTATTTATCGCTAAGTTCTAGCAGTATAAGAAGAAAGAAATAGAGATAGACATACATAAAACCCAGTAAAAAAACCACCAAAATCCACGTTTAGTAGCATTAAACCCTTTTTTTTTAAATCCAAAGCTGTGAACAAACATAAAGAAGAGAAGAAACGATAGCACAAAAGAAAACTAATTCTAGAAAAGAAAGGAAAGAGCAAGATACGCACGCATACAACAACATTCACCACTTTTTTTTTTTTAGTTAAAAGAAACATTACACAAACACACATACAATACCAGCATAAACATACACACACCCAACATTCAGTACTCTCTTTATCCAAATAAATTACATATACACACACAATACCAACACACTCACACAAAGGAATCAACTCTCTCTTAATCAAACATTAAACAAAAACCACAACACAACACACACCAAAAACAATCTCAAACCTTTTGACGAAAAAATGTGCCGAATACTCAAAAACTTTCTCTTTCTCTTTCTCTCTTTCTCTCTCTCTCTCTCCTGTTCCTTTGTCCAAGATATCAAAACGAAATTGTCCGCTCCTTCTTACAAAATCAAAAAACTCGTCGCCAAAAACCGAGACAGACAAATCTTCAAATTGTTTCTCTTTCCCCCGAAATAATAAAAAAAAAACCCAAGCCAAAGTTACTCGTTTCTCAACGTGTAACAACTTTTTGTATAAAACAGAAAACTTATCACTTGGAAACTGACTTGATGGATCTCTCTCGCTGGCTGGCTGGCTGGCTGGTTGGTTGGCTAGTTGGTTGGTTGGTTCCAGCGAAAGCGGTTCCCTTGTCTGGAAAGTCAGGAGTTGTTGTGATTCGTGGTAGTCTGGATCGTAGGACTAGTAAAAGGAAGATCGTTAGTGCTGGCTCTCTGTTATATTCTGTCGCTCTCTCCCCTCCCACACGAAGTGTGTATGCTTTTCCCCCTCCTCCTCTCTCCATCTCTCTCTCTCGCCTTGTCCTCCCCCACCCCACCCCCACCCCCTTCCTGCGTGTCGTGTGTGAGTTGGGAGGGACGGTCTCTGACTTGAGAGGGAGGGAGGGAGAGAAGGAGGGAGGGAAGCGAAGGAGGGATGGAGAGAGATAGAGAGAGAGAGAGAGGCTGGCGTCGTTGTTGCTTAGTTGCTTTGCTTTGCTGTTTGCTTGCTTGTTTGTTGCCGCGCGAGTGTGTGTGTGTGTGTGGTGTGTGTTTGGTGTGTGTGGTGTGTGTGTTGTGTGTTTGTGTGTGTGTGTGTGTGTGTGTTGTGTGTGTGTGTGGTGTGTGTGTGTGTGTGTGTGTGTGTGTGTGTGTTTTGTGTGTGTGTGTGTGAGGTGGAGAGCCAAAGGGGTGCGTGGGATGGGTGTGTGAGGGAGGATGGGAGGGGGTAAGTATGTGTGTAGGGGGTAAGTATGTGGGGTAAGGGTGTGTGTGTGTGTGCGTGCGCGCGCGGTGTGTGTATGTGTGTAAGAGAGAGAGAGAGGAGGAGAAGAGAGAGAGAGAGAAGAGAGAGAGAGAGAGAGAGAGAGAGAGAGAGAGAGAGATGAGAGAGAGAGAGAGAGAGAAAGAGAGAAGAGAAGGAGAAGAGAGCACGACATGTCTATTTGTCTGTGTTGCCTGATCATTTGTCACACGTGTGTGCGCGCGCGCGCGTGTGTGTGTGTGTGTGTGTGCGTGCGTGCTTGCGTGTGCGCGTGCGCGCGCGTGCGAGAGACTGAATGTAGAACCTAACGAAACACAAAAATCACGTCAGTTATCTATAATTACCCTCAACATAAAGACATTTTGTTTCTTTTATTTGCTGCATCATTTTCTGCTACGCCTTATCCTGCTGTTCCCACGCCGCTCATTCCAATATCTCCTCCTCCCCTCCCCTCCCCTTCCCTCCCCTCCCCTCCCCTCCCCAGCCTTCCCCCTGCTCCTCATCTCGCATCCTCAGACTCAGAAGTCTACAAGGAGCCCCGTCAATAGTAGGCCGCCACAGGGCCACCGGCCAAAGGAGCCCCGCACTGCTGCTGAGTCACTTTGGTGGTGCTGTTCAGTGGTGCCAGTTCTGGGCGAATTTACTGAGGACGCCGCTTACCAGGTCTCCTAATGGCGACAACTGACAGTCAGGCTTAGCAGTCGTGGAGCGAGACTGAGGGAATCGCCTTTGCTTTTCCTGCCTGCCTTGCCTTGCCTTGCAGTCTGACTGTCTGTCTGGCCGTCCGTCTGTCTGTCTATCCATCTTTCTGTCTGTCTGTCTGTCACTTCTTCTCTTTCATTTCCTTTCAGATGGGATTCCTCCCCTCACCCCTACCCCCCCCCCCCCCATCCCTGTCAGTATAGACAGCATCTCCACCTTCTGGAAATTCTCTACTAGGAATTCCCTCTTTTCTATCCCTTTCTTTGTTTGTGACTTGTTCTTGTTCTGTCTGTCAACCTCCTTTTTGGTCTTTGTTTTTTTCCTTCTTGGTTCATTCTCCTGGCTTTCCACCCCCTGAAAGTCTTAAAAAGATAAGAGTTGTCTTCCATTCCGAAGCCGGACTCGCTGGGCCTGACTTGACAGGGGCTTCAAGGCAGCGCAAAGCATTCTTGCTTATACGATAGAAAACAGTCGTTGCTGACTGAGCGTTCAAAGAAGAAGAAGAAGAATGCGAAGAAGAATGCGAAGAAGAAGAATGCGAAGAAGAAGAAGAGAAGAAGAAGAAGAAGAAGAAGAAGAAGAAGAAGAAGAAGAAGAAGAAGAAGAAGAAGAAGAAGAATGCGAAGAAGAATTGCGAAGTAGAAGAAGAATTGCGAAGTAGAAGAAGAAGAAGAAGAAGAAGAAGAAGAAGAAGAAGAAGAAGAAGAAGAAGAAGAAGAAGAAGAAGAAGAAGAAGAAGAAGAAGAAGAAAGAAGAAGAAGAAGAAGAAGAAGAAGAAGAATTGCGTTGAAGAAGAATTGCGAAGAAAAAGATTTGCAAAGAAGAATAATCCGAAGAAGAGTTTCAAAGAAGAAGACAAATTGCAAAGTGGAAGAAGACGAAGAAGTGCAAAGAAGAAGAATTGCGAAGAAATCCGGAGAATAAGAAAAACTGCAAATAAGAATTCCAAAGAAGGAGAACTGCGATGAAGAACTGCGAAGAAGAATTCAAAGAAAAAAATTCAAAGAAGAAAGTTTCAAATAAAAAGAAGAGTTTTTAAAAAAAGACTAATTCAAAGAATAATAAGAAGAAGAATTGCGAAGAATTGAGAAGTAAAAGAATTGGAGAAGAAGAACTGCGAAGAAGACGAAGTAGAAGAATTGCCAAAAGAAGAAGTAGAAGACTTGCGAACAAGAAGAAGAATTACAAAGATGAAAAAGAAACATTGCAAAAGACGAAGAAAAAGAAGAAGAAGAACATTGCGAAGAAGAAGTAGAATTGCGGAGGAAAATTGCGAAGAAGAAGAAGAAGAAAGACAAAAACAAGAACGATAACAAAAACAAGAAAAATTGCGAAGAAAAAGAATTGTGAAGAAGGAGAATTACGAAGAAGAAGAATTGCGAAGAAGAAGAAGAATCGCAATAAAGAAAATTTTGCGAAGAATAAGAAGACGAAGATTTGCACACAAAAAATGCGAAGAATTGCGAAGAAGAGAGGAAATTGCGAAAAAGTTGAAGAATTACAAAGATGAAGAAGAAACATTGCAAAAAAAGAAGAAAAAAAAAAACTGCGAAGAAGTAGTAGAATTGCGAAGAAAAAATGCGAGGAAGAATTGCGAAGAAGAAGAAGAAAAACAACAAGAACGATAACAAAAACAAGAAAAATTGCGAAGAAAAATAATTGTGAAGAAGAAGAATGCGAAGAAGAAGAATGCGAAAAAGAATGCGAAGAAGATTGCGAAGAAGAAGAAGAAGAAGAAGATTTGCAAAAAATGCGAAGAATTGCGAAGAAGAAGTCGATGAATAATTGCGAAGAAGAGAAGGAATTGCGAAAAAGAAGAACTACAAAGATGAAGAAGAAAAATTGCAAAAGTAGAAGAAGAAAATTGCGAAGAAGAAGTACAATTGCGAAGAAAACTTGCGAAGAAGAATTGCGAAGACGAAGAACAACAACAACAAGAACAATAACAAAAATAAGAAAAATTGCGAAGAAAAAGAATTGTGAAGAAGAAGAATTGCAAAGAAGAAGAAGATAAAGAATTGCAAAAGAGAAGAAGAATTGCAAAGGAGAAAAATTTCGAAGAATAAGAAGAAGATGAACAAAAAGAAGAAGAAGAATTGCCACCAAAAAAATTGCGAAGAATTGCGGAGAAAAAGACGAAGAATAATTGCGAAGAAGACGAGGAATTAAAAAGAAGAGTAGGCATTGCGAAGAATAGCGAAGAATTGCTAAGAAAAAGAAGAAGAAAAAAAAGAAGAAGATGATGATGGTGATGGTGATGATGATGATGATGATGACGATGATGATGATGATGATGATGATGATGATGATGATGATGATGATGATGATGATGATGATGATGATGATGATGATGATTATATTATTATTATTTTTATTATTATTATTATTATTATTATTATTATTATTATTATTATTATTATTATTATTATTATTATTATTATTATTATTATTGTGAAGAAGAATGCAAAGAAGAAAAAGAATACGAAGAAGAAGTATGCAAAGAAGAAGAAAAATGCGAAGAAGAAGAAGAAGAATGCAAAGAAGAAGAAGAAGAATGCGAAGAAGAAGAATGCGAAGAAGAATGCGAAGAAGAAGAGGAAGAAGAAGAATGCGAAGAAGAAGAAGAATGCGAAGAAGAAGAAGAATGCGAAGAAGAATGCAAAGAAGAAGAAGAATGCGAAGAATGCGAAGAAGAAGAAGAAGAAGAATGCGAAGAAGAAGAAGAAGAAGAAGAAGAAGAAGACAGAAAAAGAAGAAGAAGAAGAAGAAGAAGAAGAAGAAGAAGAAGAAGAAGAAGAATGCGAAGAATGCGAAGAAGAAGAATGCGAAGAAGAAGAATGCGAAGAAGAAGAAGAATGCGAAGAAGAAGAATGCGAAGAAGAAGAAGAAGAAGAAGAAGAAGAAGAAGAAGAAGAAGAAGAAGAAGAAGAAGAAGAAGAAGAGAAGAATGCGAAGAAGAATGCGAAGAAGAATGCGAAGAATGCGAAGAAGAAGAAGAAGAAGAAGAAGAAGAAGAAGAAGAAGAAGAAGAAGAGAAGAAGAAGAATCGCGCGAAGAAGAAGAAGAATGCGAAGAATGCGAAGAATGCGAAGAAGAAGAAGAAGAAGAATGCGAAGAAGAATGTGAAGAAGAAGAAGAATGCGAAGAAGAATGCGAAGAAGAATGCGAAGAAGAAGAAGAAGAAGAAGAAGAAGAAGAGAGAAGAAGAAGAAGAAGAAGAAGAAGAAGAAGAAGAAGAAGAAGAAGAAGAAGAATGCGAAGAAGAAGAATGCGAAGAAGGAGAATGCGAAGAAGAAGAATGCGAAGAATGCGAAGAAGAATGCGAAGAAGAAGAAGAAGAAGAAGAAAGAAGAATGCGAAAGAAGAAGAATGCGAAAGAAGAATGCGAAGAAGAAGAAGAATGCGAATGCGAAGAAGAATGCGAAGAAGAATGCGAAGAAGAAGAAGAAGAAGAAGAAGAAGAAGAAGAAGAAAAAGAAGAAGAAGAATGCGAAGAATGCGAAGAGAGAAGAATGCGAAGAAGAAGAATGCGAAGAGAGAAGAATGCGAAGAAGAAGAAGAAGAAGAAGAATGCGAAGAAGAATGCGAAGAGAATGCGAAGAAGAATGCGAAGAATGCGAAGAATGCGAAGAAGAATGCAAAGAATACGAAGAAGAAGAAGAAGAATGCGAAGAAGAAGAAGAAGAATGCGAAGAATGCGAAGAAGAATGCGAAGAAGAAGAATGCGAAGAATGCGAAGAATGCGAAGAAGAAGAAGAAGAAGAAGAAGAAGAGAAGAAGAAGAAGAAGAAGAAGAAGAAGAAGAAGAAGAAGAAGAAGAAGAAGAAGAAGAAGAAGAAGAATGTGAAGAAGAAGAAGAATTGCTAAGAAAAAGAAACTACGAAGAAGAAGACGAAGAATTGCGAAGAAGAATTGTGAATAAAAGTTGCAAAGAAGAGTTGCGGAAAAGAATTGCGAAGAAGAGTATGAGCGAAAATGCGTCACGCTGCCTTTAAGAACCTAACAAGTCAGGTCCAGCGCAACCGACTTCGGCATGATAGAGAATTGTAATTTGTTTCTCTAATTCCCAGTGTGGGGCAGGATAGCCTAGTGGTTAGAGCGTTGAGCTCCTGGTCTGGCAGTCCCAGTTCGAGCCTCCACCGAGACGCCCGTTTGAGGGGATGTTGTTTCCCACATTAGCTAACATCAGTACCGATTCCACAACTCGTTGTTTCCCACATTAGCTAACATCAGTACCGATTCCACAACTCGTTGTTTCCCACATTAGTTAACATCAGTACCGATTCCACGACTCGTTGTTTCCCACATTAGTTAACATCGGCACCGATTCCACAACTCCCCTGGAAATTCCTTCAGATGGGACGATATCAACCGAGGTCCTGTGACGTGTGAACACACGCAGAAGAACATCCTGCTTGCACACGTTAAACAACCCTTTCCAGTTATCTCGAGGTCCCGAGTGCGAGCACACGCATGCAGAAGAATACCATCCTGCCTGCAACACGCGTTACAGGTCTTCCTAGTTATTCCAGTCCCCCAGTTCACCCAGCTGTAAACGGGTACCTGTCCTCTTTTAGGGTCAGGGGAGGTAAAGCAGCGAGGGAGAGGAGATGGGCGCCGCCCTCAAAATGCTGGCCCTGGAGAAGCTGAGGTCTCTGACGCCTCCTCTACGACCACATAGGTTATGGGAGGACACCTTGACCTTTAGTTGTCACAGCTTTTTACAAGAATAGGCCATTGCGTGTCTGCAGGATTGAACAATACGTCTTTTGGTAAATGCAAGCACACTGATGTTGGATGTAAACATCACCCCCAAAGTCGGGATGCGGGTGCCTTAACTGTGGGCACACGGTGGCATACGCGAAATCTTACCCCAGGGGAACCTTAGAGTGCTGAGGACCCTTCTCCCAAACAAGAACAAGAGACACAACCCAAAATCAAGCAAACACAACGACAACAGCAAAACAAAGGCATTAAAACACAAGATAACCCCCATATCCCAGTCTTTTGTTCTGGCAATCTCACACTCTTAGCCTCCTTATTCATCCTTCTATCTCTCTCTTCTATGTCTATCTCTCTCTCTGCCTCTCTCTCTCTTTCTCAATTGGAATGACAGTTTTGCATGCGAGTATGGTGCTCAGTTAAGTTCACATGAATATCAGGAAAGAGTAAATCTTGCATTTAGTTTAATTGACACTAATATCAATCATTCCTTGTACATATTTAACTCATGTATAAAAGATGCAGCAGAATGTATGAAGAAGCAAATATTTATCTATGACAGGTACAAGCGCCAAGATTGCTTTGATACAGAATGTCGCCTATCTAAAAGAAATGTTCGAGATCTGCTCAGAAAATGTCGACGTTCATCAGATAGCAAAGATCGTGACTGCTACTGTAGAGCTCGGCGAGAGTACAAACATTTACTTAAGCTGAAAAGAAAACAATTTAATAATGCGTTGTTGACAGAACTGACAAAAGCTGTAAAAGATCAGAAAGAATTCTGGCATACTGTACATAAACTCTCAATTAAAAAGAAGGCACCAATTAATCAAATTTCTTTGGATACTTGGTTTAGTCACTTTAAGGTACTTTTGACAAAAGAAACGGGTTCTGTTAACACACTGCAACAGGATGCAGAAGAAGAAGGGCATTATTTCAATCGCCCTATCTCAAAGGAAGAAGTTTTGTTTGCTTTAAAGAAAATGAAAAATAACAAAGCTGCAGGGCCAGATGGTATCATTGGGGAGCTGCTGAAATGTACAGCCGGAATAGAGTCTATTTTGGATTTTTATGTTAGTTTTTTCAACTCATTGTTCGATAGAGGTCTCTTTCCTGACAACTGGACTGAATCTATCATTCTGCCTCTTTACAAAAAAGGAGATGTGAATAATCCAAACAACTATAGAGGTATATCCCTGTGTGATGCTAGCAGTAAAATTTACAGCACTATTATTAATTACAGACTTCAAGAATGGATAGAAGCAAGTGATATTACAGGTGAATTTCAAGCAGGCTTTAAACGCAACTACTCAATTATAGATCACATATTTACTTTGATGGCCTTTGTACAGAAACAGTTTTCACTTAATCGTAAGTTGTATCTTGCTTTTATAGATTTTGAAAGAGCGTTCGATACTGTCAATAGGACTATACTCTGGCCTATCCTGTTATAAAATGGTATTCAAGGAAAATTATTGAGATGCATTATGAGCATGTACAGTTCTGTCAAAGCTAGAAGTAGATGTGGAAGTAAGATATCTGAATGTATTCAATGTACTTTAGGTGTAAAGCAAGATGATGTTTGTAGCCCTATTTTGTTTTCTCTTTTTATTAATGAAATAACTGCAGAAGTTGTTAATAATGGAAAACATGGGGTACAGTTTACTGGTGATATGATGGAATTATTCATTCCTCTTCTGGCTGATGATGTTGTTTTGATGTCTGAAACTATTATTGGTTTGCAAACTCAATTGAATAGTTTATGTCATGCTTCTGCAGCTCTACAGTTTAAAGTAAACATGTCAAAAAGCAATATAATGGTCGTTAGAAAAGGGGGTTATTTGGGTAGTAGAGAAAGTTGGACTTATAATGGACAACTTATGCCAGTGGTAGACGTGTATAAATATTTATGAAATATATTTTTCAACAAAACTTAGTTTTACTAGTGCATGTAAAGTCCTAGCAAGCAGAGCCAAACGTGCATTGTTATGTATTACACAAAAGTTATCTGCCTTAGAAAATCAATCTTTTGAATTATATATAAAATTATTTGATGCTCAGGTTCAGCCCATCACACAGTATGGAGCTGAAATATGGGGTCTTTATGACTCTGCATACCAATTTGAAAAAATTCATTTATTTGCACTAAAAAAAATTCTTGGAGTAACTATGAAAACACCCAATGATCTTGTCTATGCAGAAAGTAATTGCTATCCAATTATTGTGAATTCCATCGTGAGATGTGTTTTGTACTGGGTGAAAATATTATGAATGGATGATCATAGGTTACCAAAAAAAGCATATCATATGTTATATAATTTAGATGAAAGGGGGAAAATAAATTGGGTATCAAAACTGAGGTTCAAATTATGTGAGTTAGGATTTGCTTATTTATGGTTCAATCAAGGAGTAGAGGATATAAATGGGTTTATACGAGGACTGCGCACTAGATTGATAGATTGTAGATGGCAGGAGTGTTCCAGTCATATTCAGGAGAGTGATCGTTTTAGGTTGTATAGGCAGTTTAGTTTATTAGGTAAAATTCCTGCATATTTGTCAATGAACATGGATAGACATCTTAAACATATTATGACAAAATTTAGATTTGGAGTGTCTGAACTGTTTGTGCACAATCTTCGCTATAGACAACACTGTGTTACAGATCTTCTTTGTCCATTATGTAAGGGGTCTGTCGATAACGAAGTTCATTTTGTATTATGTTGTCCTATGTTAAATGATCTTAGAACTCAGTTGATACCGCAAAAATATGTGACCTGTCCTTCCATGTTTAGACTTTGTATACTTATGTCATCTACTAACGAACGCATTAATAAGCGACTAGCAATTTATTTGTATAAAGCTTTTGAAATTAGAAATACTATCTGTACTTGAGGTATTATTCTTCTGTTCATAAATGTTTCTTATGCAACATGTTTTGAAATGTTGATTATATACACACACCCCCTTCATGAGGGGCCAAGGCCTATAATGAATAAAACTTTCGCATTCGCATTCTCTCTCTTCTCTCTCTTTATCTCTCTGTAGCTCTCTGTCTGTTTGCCTAACTGTAACTCTCTCTCTCTCTCTCTCTCTCTCTCTCTCTCTCTCTCTCTCTCTCTCTCTCTCTCTCTCTCTCTCTCTCTCTCTCTCTCTCTCTCTCTCTTTCTCTTTCTGCCCCCCTCCCCCCCATCCCGTTAGCTGTGTGTGTGTGTGTGTGTGTGTGTGTGTGTGTGTGTGTGTGTGTGTGTGTGTGTGTGTGTGTGTGTGTGTGTGTGTGTGTGTGTGTCTTTCTCCTCTGCATACCATTGTGAAAATGTTCATTTATTTGCACTGAAAAACGTTCTTGGAGTTTCTATGAAAGCACCTAACGATCTAGTTTATTCAGAAACTAATCGATATCCAATCATTGTGACTTTCATTGGGAGATGTGCTTCTTCCTACTGGACAAAAATCTCATGAATGGAAGATCATAGGTTACCAAAGAAAGTATATCATATGTTATAGAGTTTAGTTGAAAGGGGAAAAATAGATAGGTTATCAGAAATGAGCATCAAGTTATGTGAGTTAGGATTTGCTTATGTATGGTTCAATCAAAGAATAGAGGATATAAATGGGTTTATACGAGTACTGCGCACTAGATTGATAGATTGTAGGTGGCAGGAGTGTTCCAGTCATATTCAGGAGTGATCGTTTTAGTTTGTGTAGGCAGTTTAGTTTATTAGGTAAAATGCCTGTATATTTATCGATGAACAGGGATATACATCATAAACATATCATGACAAAGTTAAATTTGGAGTGTCTGAATTGTTTGTGCACAATCTTCGCTACAGACAACACTGTGATACAGATCTTCTTTGTCCATTATGTAAGGGGTCTGTCGATAACGAAGTTCATTTTGTATTTTGTTGTCCTATGTTAATTTATCTTAGAAACCAGTTGATACCACAAAAATATGTGAGCTGTCCTTCCATGTTTAGACTTTGTATAGTTATGTCGTCTGCTAACGAATGCATTAAGTCACCAGCAATTTATTTGTATAAAGCTTTCAAACTTAGAAATACTGTTTGTACTGTCTGTTTGTTATATACACACAACCCCTTCATGAGAGGCCAAGGCCTATAATGAATAAAACTTTTGCTATTGCATTCGCATTCGCATTGTCTGTCTCTGTCTATCTATCTATCTATCTATCTATCTGTCTATCTATCTATCTGTCTATGTGTCTATCTATCTATCTATCTGTCTGTCTGTCTGTCTGTCTATCTATCTATATATATATGTCTGTCTGTTTGTCTGTATATCTATCTATTTATCTATATATCTGTGTGTCTATCTGTCTGTATATCCATCTATCTATCTATCTTTCTATCTATCTATCTGTCTGTCTGTCTATCTATATAGTTGTCTGTATGTTTGTCTGTATATCTATCTATTTATCTATCTATCTGTGTGTCTGTATGTCTATCTGTCTAACTATCTATCTATCTACCTCTCTCTCTGTGTTCCTCTCTGTCTATGTCTGTCTGTCTGTCTCTGTTTTACTCCCCTTGTCTGTCTGTCTCTGTTTCTGTCTCTCTCTCTCTATCTCTGTCTGCCTGTCTGTCTGCCTCTCTCTCTCTCAGTGTGCTTGTGTGTACTTACACGGAAATCTTGCACTTGAGCCAGCGTGGGCGCTCGCGTACGTGCGTGCTACGTGCGTGCGTGTGTGGATTTCCGAATCTGTTTTTATTGCGGCATACTTGGCTTTGCCGCTTAAGTTTTGGTATGGTGCGCTATGGTGGCGTGGTGTGGTGTGGTGTGGCGTGGTGTGGTGTGGTGTGGCGTGGCGTGGTGTGGCGTGGTGTGGTATGGTGTGGTGTGGTGTGGCGTGGTGTGTGTGGCGTGGTGTGGCGTGGTGTGGTGTGGTGTGGTGTGGGGTGGTGTGGTATGGGTGTGGTGTGGCGTGGTTGGTGGTGTGGTGTGGTGTGGCCTGGTGGGGGTGTAGTGTGGTATGGTGTGCTGTGGTGTGGTGTGGTGTAGTGTGGTGTGGTATGGTGCGCTGTGGTGTGGCGTGGTGTAGTGTGGTGTGGTATGGTGTGCTGTGGTGTGGCGTGGTGTAGTGTGGTGTGGTATGGTGCGCTGTGGTGTGGCGTGGTGTAGTGTGGCGTGGTGTGGTGTGGTATGGTGTAGTGTAGTATGGTATGGTATTGCGACATTGCGATGTTGTTGGCGCGCGTGGTGTGTCTCTTCCTCTACATTTTATTCTTTTTTTCCTCTTACAGTTTATTTTTGTAGTATCAGTTTTGTTTTGTATGTTTACTACTGCGTATGAGCGTGTGAGCTGATAGTTTTAGTGCGATTGTGAATTTGTCAATGTTTGTGTGGTATTGGATTATACTATAGAGCGTGGTATTGCGGTGAGGTGAAGGGGAGTGGTTGTGGTGTGGTGTTGTGTGGTGTGAGTGTGGGTTGGTGTGGGTGGGTGTGGATGGTGTGGAGTGTGGTGAAGTGGGGTGGAGTGTGAGGTGGTGGAGTGGGGTGTTGGATGGTGTGGTGTTGTGGGGAGTGTAGTGTTGTGGAGTATGGTGTATTATGGTATAGTGGAGTGGGTTGGGGTGTGGTGTGGTGTAGTGTAGTGTAGTGTAGTTTAGTGTAATTTAGTGTAGTGTAGTGTAGTGTAGTGCTGTCTAGTGTATTGTAATGTAGTAGAGTGGAGTGGAGTGGAATAGAGTGTAGTAGAGCTCAGTGTAGTGTAGTGCAGTGTATTGTAGTGTATTGTACTGCAGTGCAGTGCATCGTAGTGTAGTGTGGTGTAGTGTCGTGTAGTGTGGTAGTGTAGTAGTGTAGTGTAGTATGGTGTAGTGTAGTGTAGTGTAGTATAATGTAGTGTAGTGTAGAATAATGTAGTGTAGTGTAGTGTATTGCAGTGTAGGGCAGTGCAGTGTAGTGTAGTATAATATGGTGTAGTGTAATGTAGTGTAGTGTAGTATAGTGTAGTGCAGTGTGGTGTAGTGTAGTGTAGTGAAGTGCAGTGTATTGTAGTGTAGTATAATATGAAGTAGTGTATTTTAGTGTAATGTAGTATAGAGTAGCGTAGCGTAGCATAGTGTAGTTTACTGTAGCATACCGGTTCATCTCACATCAGAACTCAGGCAACTTTCTCAAAAACGAAAACAAAAAACAAACAGACAAAAAGAATCCAACCTACCCCAAAACCCAAACCCAACCAAAACAACAAACAAACAAACAAAACCCTGATCAGCTAGAGTGTTCCTCCTGTAATTTTGTTTCTTAAAATTCTCGCACTTTGCTTCATAATATTTCTTTCTAGAAAAAGTTGTATTCTCCTCTTGTTGCCGTGGGCTCTTTAACTTGGGCTCAATCTTCTTTTTGTACTCTGTCGTTAATGCTGTTGTTGTTGTTGTTGTTGCTGCTGCTGCTTTTGTTGTTGCTTCTGCTGCTGCTGCTGCTGCTGCTGCTGCTGTTGTTGTTGCTTCTTTTGTTGGTGTTGCTGTTGTTGCTGCTGCTGTTATTGTTGTTGCTTCTGTTTTGGTGTTGGTGTTGCTGCTGTTGTTGTTGTTGTTGTTGTTGTTACTGCTGCTGCTGCTGCTGCTGTTGTTTGTTGCTGCTGCTGCTGCTGTTGTTGTTGTTGCTGCTGTTGCTGCTTCTTCTTCTTATTCTTCTTCTTCTTCTGCTGCTGCTGCTGCTGCTGCCGTTGCTGCTGATATTTTTGTGGCCTGTTCTTTACCATAGCACTCCGGGAGTTACCCAAAAACTAAACACTCCGACTCGTTCATTCCTCTTGGGAATCACTGTGGGATTGCAAATACACAACCTCGGAAGAGAAGTTTGCGTGTATGACTTCTTTTCAAATACCTGGCCATTGAGGCAGCCATTCTCTGACTTCAGAGGATTTTTGGGGGTGAGGGTGGCGGTCTCTTTAAAAGGAGAGTGCGCGCAGGTTGTTATGTTAGGAATTTTTTTTAAGGCTGAAGACAAATCTCAACATGATATTTTAAAACATAACAACATGGTAACATAAACCTTGGCATTTAACTCACATCATTAGCTGACACAGATTTGGGCTCGGGCTTAAATGGTATACTCTGAACTTCGGTTTAGCGTTTATGGAAAGGAAAGTACCCATACTATCACTTATGGCCTGGAAAAAGCAATCAGTATAGTTTGTACACCACTGTAAGTCACGGTATATTTCTCTGCGTGAAATTCGGGCTGCTCTCCTCAGGGAAAGAGCGTGTCGCCACAAGAGCAGCGCCACGTCCAACATTTACGTTTTTTCTTTTTCTGTCTGCATGTTGTATTTGTGTTCCTATCAGAGTACCTTTTCTTCCTACATAATTTTACTAGGGACAACTCTCTTGTTGCCGCACGTGGGTTCTTTAACGTGCGCTAAATGCCTGTTGCACACGGAATCTCGTTCTCATTCGAAAGACTAGCAGCTAGATCACTACTCATGGTCTAGTAGGTGGGGGAAAAGATTCGTACAAAAAAACCCCACCCAAACAAGATATCGATCGCGGAGATTTCGCTTTCTAGACAGATGTATTATCCTTAGACTTCCGATCCTGTTTAGTCACCTATGTATTTCAGACTGCATCTGATGGGGGCTTTTTATGTACTTGTTTGCAGATCGTTAATGGGGACAGTTCATTTCAATATTTCTACGATTTGTTTGGTTCCTTGTGTCTGTGTAGGGTAGAGAGGGATGGGTCTGTTGTGGCCTGTATTCTGGTTTTATTTCACAGTAGTATTAACGACTTTGTTTTGGGTTCAAAAATATGCAGAACGCAATTTATCGGGAGCAACTCTAACTGTGGTGAATATAAAAGGGGTTTTTGTTGTTGTTTTTATCCTGTGTAGTGTGTGCTTGTTAGTCGCCTACACACAGACAGACAGATAGACGCGTACACACACACGCACGCACACACATACACATAGAGAGAAATACACACACATACAGAAATACACACCCGCACACACGTAAACACGCGCACACATCACAACTCACACAACACACACACGACACATATATGCACACACAAAACACACACATGCACGCGCGCCGCACACACACACACACACACCCACAAATACACACACAAAACACAACACACACAAACACACAGACATACACACATAAACACACAAAACATACAACACACACACAAAACACACACACACACACACTCACACACACACACACAGCCCATACACATGCACACACGGACGCATGCACACACAGATATCTATGTGTGTGCATGCATTTGGAATAGTAACAAAAACAACAACAAATCCCTGATATGGACTAAATGATGATGCGATTTCAAAGTGCAACACATTGCCCCACCACCAATTGCAAACACTGACGACGTACACTAACCACAGCTGACAGCGGGAGACATCGTTCACAATCACACTCTTTGACCTCTTGAAATAAAGTCATGTCAAGTCAAGTCAAGTCAAGTGAAAATGATCTTTATTGAGGGTAAAAGATTAAGTTTATACAACTTTTTTCATCCTGACCTCACAAAAAGGAAAATCAAGAAAATTGACATATAAAAGCAATCAAAATACAATGTTCACACATGGTGAAGACAAAACCTATGGAGATTTTTAAAAATATAAATCCAGACTAACAAAACATGAAAAAAGCAAATCAAGACAGTATAATATAAGCTCAAGTCATACAGATAAATGAAGAACATTTTAAAGTAAAGAGTAAATGTGTCCCCATAACCTATGTAGTCGTAGGAGAGCGAGGCATCAGAGACCTCACTTCTCTAGGGGCAGCATATTGAGGACGGCGCCCATCTCCTCTCCCTCGCTGCTCTACCTTCCCTGACCCTAAAGAGGCAGGTACCCATTTACAGCTGGGGGACTGTACTGAAGCCAAGGCGCGCAAACGGTCACCCATCCAAGTGGTAACCACGCTCGATACCGATTAACCTTAGCTGGGGGAAAGCGAGTGCTCTGACCACTGAGCTGTCCCGTCTCCTTCTTGAAATACTGTCAGGTAAAAAAAAATCCCCAAAAATCCAACCCAACTGGCTTTCAATTTTCAGCAAGTGGAAATATTACTAACCTTAATATTATTTCAAACTTTGCTGAAGTGATTGAAATTTTGTTATAACTTCAGCATTATTTGGTTTCAGTCCTTGTTGTGATTTGACTTTAAAAAAACCCTGCGATGTTGTATGAGATAATTATAAGACATGAGGCATTGACGCAAATGAGAGAGAGAGAGAGAAAGAGAGAGAGAGATAGAGAGAGAGAGAGAGAGAGAGAGAGAGAGAGAGAGAGAGAGAGAGAGAGAGAAAGAAGCTTGAAATTCTTACTAACTCAGACAGATTAAAAGACAGACAAAGAAACAGACAGACAGGCAGACAAACAGATACACACACACGGTCACACACACACAAAGCACACAGATAAGCACACGCACATACACACACGCACGCACACGTACACACACATACACAAAACCACACACACACATCCCAAAAAGCACACAGACACATACACAGACGCACACACACCAATTCTTCCCCTCTCCTCCCCCTCGCCCTACAACACACACACACACACACACACACACACACAACACACACACACACCCTAACCAAACCAAAACTTAAGACATGAATCATCGCCCAACCCCACATTTATTTTTCGAATCATCATAACCCCTCCAGGGCCTCCAAGCTCTCTTAGCCTTTAACCAATCAATACGCTTGACACATCCTAGTTGCGAGTGGCTATCTGTGAGATACAAAGCATTTGATTGACTAAGGTTGCGGTGAATCATGGGTTGAGAGAAGATGACTGGCTGCGGTGATGAGTGAGTGTGTGTATGTTGTTAAGTTAAAGTAATG